>LR812520.1:40581079-40714548 GCA_903798195.1 Danio kyathit | reverse complement strand
AAGTGCTGCCTACCGCATTGAGCCATCAAGTTCCTGTCTTTCCAGTCGCCTCAATTTGGGTTAGATTTTTGTTGATACATGCCATAAGAAAAGCTAAAAATCTACATTTTTAAAGATCAAAATGGCAAGAAAACCTTTAAACTCACAATTTTTAAAAAGTTTTATTATTGCGGTGTGACTTCCTATTGAGATTTTATGCAAGCTTGTAATTCTCTGCATTTTTTATTTGTTATTGTATATCTTGTAGCCCTTTAAATTTAAGAAAAGCGCATCATAAATAAAATGTATTATTATTATTATTGTTATTATTAATTTTAAGAAATAAAGTTGAATTTCAGAGATAAAAAAAATCATAATAAAAAAATGTGACCTTGTGAGCAGAATTTTCAGAATGTAAACTCTAGATCAGGGGTGCCCAAACTTTTTCGTATGAAGAGCCAAAAACTAAATATCATTGAGACCCATGGGCCGAAGGTAAATGTACAGTACCAAACTATATTACATTAAAGCTGCCATAGGTAATTTCCTAACTTATTTTATAATATTTAAGAAATAAATTGCAAACATTAAAGGGTCACGAAATGCCAAAACACATTTTTTGAGATGTTTAAGATGTTGACATATATGTGTCCCATATTAGGGCTGTACGATTAATCAAAATCGAATCGCAATCGCAATTTGAAAACGTTGCAATTAGCTAAATTGCAAGAGGCTGCGATATGAAATAAGTATTATTTACAGTAATTTCCCCCGCCCAGAGCAAATGTGTGCATGGTGTCTGTGTGTGACAGTCTTACTAGCCATTTTAATGAGCACACTTTCTTTCTTCCCAATCAGAATTGCGCAAACAAACTATGCGGAACGCCCACAAAAAAACAAACAAAAAGGAAAGCGCGGACAAGTGGAATGATGACGTCTGCCGCTTCAGAAGCAATAATAGACTAATTTATATCAAAGAAATACCTACTAACTACCTACTAACTATGGTTTGCTAGTTACAAACTAGCTAGAAGTTACAAAGCCCCTAGTGTGGACTTTACCTTCAAGTTTAAGAAAGGACTTACAAACAGCTGCAACCCTATCCCAGGAGATAACTAATGCCATAACGCACTACCTCGCTAAAGTCACAGTGCCTTTTAATGCAGTGACCAAAGAGGGATTTAAAACTCATCTAAATGCAGGATAGGAGATGTACACTTCCGTCTCCCACCTATTTCAGCCATTTTGGAGTACCACAGCTGTATGTTTAACGTCATTATATTTTGTGTAGCATCTGTGATCATTATTTTGTTTTAGACTATATAAGCTACAGAAAGGCTCTTATTAGCCATATTAGTTAGCTCAGTGTTCTCTATTTTTAGAATTATCATTTTTTTTGTTCTATCTATTGTTTTGTTTTATCTCCCTAATTTGAGTTCAACTTGTTTACAGAAAGGTGAAGTCATTTTATGTGTTTACTGTTTGCTCTAGAGAAAAATGTGTGTTTAATTTCTAAATATTTAAAAACAAATTTGAATAAATGTTTAAGTAAGTTAAGATATTTTCAGTTCCTTTTTCTAACTAACACTCACTGTATTTAAGCAGAAAGAAGCTATGATAAAGATTATTGAGCTGAAGCTTGAATACAAAATTAAATCACAAATCAAATCAATATCTTCAAAAAAAAAAAAAAATAAAATAAATAAAATCCCAACTAGATATTTTCCCCAAATCGCACAGCCATATCCCACATCGCAAAAAACACTATTAGGACACATATATTTAGCTAACAAGTAATAAGTGGTTGTTTTTAAGTTCTTTAGAGCAAATTCGTTCTTCTGGCTTAAAAATAAATTGAAGCAATGTCACGGCGATGAGATTATTGTGCGAATTCCAGCGTGGTGGTTGGCTGTCTGTACTGCCGGTACAAAGTGATGTCATTGAGTTTTCAGCACATCTGTTTATTAATTCATGAGAAAGACTTGGTTCGAACCAATCAGTGCACTCTATTGTGAACGAGATGCAACTTCATTAATATGCATGATATAGTTTCGAAGACTCCTTTTACCTGTTACAGTGTTCAGAGAAATGCCACGTTGTGTTGCCAACCGTAATTCAAACAAGTAGTAGAAGAATTGTTTGGAGACATGGGTCATCAGTATTGCATTTATAAATGTGCCGCAATGAAGGTTTTGTTTCCATTTCGCAATGATGAGAGCACTGATCACGTGTAGACTCAGAAGCGTGGATTACAGTGGTCTGCTAACATGCGACAAAATATGTTTGTAAGCAACATTATTTACCAAACAGCTTTTCGAATCTGTAAATGGTGAAATCTGGATTTGCCACTCGTCTTCTTTTAAATAAAGACCCGGTTCCAGTTGGTGTTGATTGTCCTGTCTCTACGGATTTGGTAAGTGTGTGTTCAGTTATCTTTGTTTATGTTTATTCAGATGGCAAAGTTAGCTTGTATCGTCAGCAGTACTCTTTTTTTAAAGACATACCTTAGTCAGAATGATTGAAATCTCATCAAAATGAAGATTACAGCAATATTACTACAATATTATTGACTAAAAATCTTCTACTACCACACAGATCTCAGACCCGCTGTAAATGCTGGTCTCCGAATCACTGTCTATCTCCCCTGTGTCTGTGAAAATCAGCTGTAGTGCACGTAATGAAAGTCCCCTTTTCATGCAAAACTTTCCCTCTTCCCTACTCAACACTTTCCTGACTTTTTTCATACTAGAGATGTGAAAACACCCTGCTGAGACAGGGGGGCTTTCATGGCCCTTTAAATTGTATTTATTAATGCAGTATATTTTATTATAAGTTATTACAAAAAAACATAAACGATCACATTTATAGCACAGTGGAGTTCAATGCTAAATACATTAAGTCAAGCAGAATCTGCCTTTGCCTCCATTTGTTCACTGATATCTCTGGATTGGATATCTGATTCATTTAGTTAAAGTGTTTAATTTGCATTAGCTTTTTGTAGCTTAGGTATAAAACAAACAAACAAAAATTACATTAAATTAGAAATAATAGTCTCTAAACTATCCCCATCATCCTCCCTCTCTTCTCAGATGGGATGGTGGGCCAAATCAAAGATAACCATGGCTAGCTTTGGCCTGCAGGCACTAATTTGGGCATATCTGCTCTAGACTGTCAGAATTGCAAAAAAGAATTGTAAATAATAAGAGTAGTAATCCTGCAATTCTGATATGAAAACTCAGAATTCTGTCGTCTTAATGTTCGTCTGAAATTTTGTCTTGCAAATTTACGTTTGACTCACAATTCTTAAATTTTATCTTAAATAGAAATAAAGTCAAAACTGTGAAATAAACTAGCAATTACCTTAACTTGTGTATGTATTTTTATTCAGAGGTGATAATTCAATGTAAATTTATTGAATGGTTTCACTCTTACCGTCTGCTGCTCTGGAATTTCCCCAGTAGTTATCTGAAAAATAAGAAAAAAATAAAGTCACAATTATTTTCCTCAAGCCATCCAATGTAATGATGCTATTTTTTTCCCTCAAAATCTCAAAGGTGGAAAGTCAACCACTTTAAAAGCTAGTTGCATAATATTTCAGTCGTTTTCATAATTTAACAGCAAGCGCAGCGAGAACCACAATCTAACACAAATATCTGAATGGTTGAAGATAAACATTATGCTCCGCCAGACGCCTCCAAACCTCCATTTGATGCTATGTGTCGTTGCTTTAAAGAGGTTGGTCCTTTGGTTAAAAGGGTCATAAAAGCAAAACAACACTTGGACGCTGGTTGTGTAAATGTAGGCATGTTAAAAGCAGAAAATAACAAAAAAGAAAAGCATTACATCTAGCCACAAATCCCTCTTATGCTTGCAGCCTTAGAGAATGCTTTCGTACTTAGACATAGTCTCTATAGTTTGCCGAAGAACACATAATTAGGCCCTATTTTTGTTCTGCTCATAAATGCTTCTTTTGAGGTGGAAATTACTAGAGGAAGCTCTGTACCTAATAACCAATGTCTTTTATTTCATAAGCAAAAGCATCCTTTATATAACAGCTGCTCAAAAAGCTACAGAATATTAGTGGTAAACATTACTGTAAACTACAGTTAAAATGAGTGTGAAAATAACTACAACAATCTGCACAGCATATGCATAATTACTTATTCGCCGTATAGGTTTGTTTACTGACTGTCTACAACTAAGCAACTTAGCAACCAACATATTATGATGATTTATTGTAAATGTTTATTCTACATCACTCCATGTCACAAGTAATCTATTCATTATCCCAAATTGTGCAGTGTCAATAAATCCAGAAACAAAAGGGATTTATAAAAATCATAAGTCTGAGGCACTTGAAACAACTAGGTGAAAGAGTTAAAAGATTTTATTGACATGGCTATTGTTTAAAAAAAAAAAAAAAAACAGCACTGTGCTGCTTTTGACATGAAGCAACAGTCATGTCAATCAGTACGTTTACATAGACACCAATAATCTGATTAAGATTAATCGTATGATTAAGATAATACTCTGATTAAGAGTTTACCATGTAAACAGCGATTTTTGATTAATTTAATCTGATTAAGGTCATAATTGAACTAAACCGAAACGGAATTAAGACATGAGGAGTATGCCGATTTTAGTGGCATTATTGAAGTTCAGTACAGACATGTAAACACTTTATTCAAACTATTACCATCATATCGGACTTTTCGCCGCAATTTACATATACACACACAGCTGTTCGACACTATTCTCTGCACCTACTGACACAGTAAATGACCACAGACACAAACACTATAAAATGGAAAGGTTTTTTTCTCCCTTTCAGCGTGCGATATTAAATTCCATTAAAACAACACACTTTTACCAGTCCTTACTTCGTAATGAATGAAATGTTCCTGAATGAAAGTGAAAGTGTCAAATTGCAGTTAAAGTCAACAAATTAAAATGAAACACCCAAAATTACATGAAACTCCGGAGAAAATGTGGATAGCGTGGTGACGCAATAACGTTAATCGAACTATGTGCTATAACATGTAAAACGGGATCATGAAAGGAACATTCAAAAAGCAACTCATGTAAAAGCCTTAATCATATAATTGTCTTATTCAGATTAAGGCAAATAATTTGATTACTGATGTCCATGTAAACGTCATTGAAGGCTTTAACTATTTCAGCTACTTTTCAAGTGTCTTGGTCTTATGATTGTACAGTATTCATTTAAAAAGGTATGCTATTTTGCATAAATGAGTATATCCCTTTTGAAAATTAATATTTCTCTATTTCTAAATGAATATAGTCAAATATATGGTGCAATTAAACACAAATGTTTTTAAGCTGTTATATGCATTAAGATTAGCTAACATTATATGCATAAATTGTTAGCTAACAATTACCTAACATATTTAGAAATAAAAGATAATAATTTTTAATTCTAACGAGTTGCAAAAAAAAACTACAAAATTTCAACTAAATTTTACAAATTGTTTTATGTTTCTCATGATTTTTCCTGTTTATTAACATTTAATTCAATATTTTCCCCCAACATAACTATTTGGGGGCTGCACGGTGGCACAGTGGGTAGCACAATCGCCTCACAGCAAGAAGGTCGCTGGTTCAACCCAGTTGACATTTCTGTGTGGAGTTTGCATGTTCTCCGTGTCTTTGCATGGGTTCCTCCGGGTGCTTCAGTTTCCTCCGCAGTCCAAAGACAGGGTGTAGGTGAATTGAAACAGCTAAATTGGCCGTAGTGCATGTATTTATTTATTTATTTATTTATTTATTATTTATTTATTGCCACATCAGCAACTTACGGCTATTTCATGACAAAATGGATATACATAAAAATATTACATGATAAAAACAAAATTCATATTACAATAAAAAGTTACTTAGACTAATATATATAATATAAATAAATAAAATTCACACAGAAATATATTCAAAGTTAAATATGAGTTTTCAGTTCAATTTTTGATAAATTATTTAAGATTCTTCCTGGTGGTACCTTTTTAAAAATGTCCATAAAATACTCTCCTTATAAAAATTTTGTCTAATTGTATTCAAACTTCCACATTCCAACAAAATATGTGTCATAAGAGCAGCCTGGTAGTAATTTCGTAGTGTATGTATGTGAAAGAGTGTGTATGGGTGTTTCCTATTGTTGGGTTGCAGCTGGAAGGGCATCCACTGTGTAAAACATATGCTCAATAAATTGGCGGTTCATTACGCTGTGGCGACCTCTGATTAATAAAGGGACTAAAAGCTGAAACAAAAATGATTGAATAAATAATTATTTGGATGTACTCATTTTGGGACTGTAATTTTGCATTGTTTTTTTATTTTGTTTAGTTTTTGTTAGATTAGTTCCAGTTTTGGCTTTAGTACTGACTAATCTAATGTGCACAAGTATTGTTGTAAAGCTCTTATAAAAAAAATAAATAAATAAAGAGATCTGTGATGGTGTAAGCTCATTTATGCTGAGCACTGTATACTGCACAATCCATTAAACATGCTGGTGAATTTCACTGACACTTCTTGTAGGTATGGCAAATGTTTCGATGATCACTGATTGATTGAAAAATGCTGAATCAGTCATTAATTCAACCAATTGGTTCAAATACACAAATTCTGAAACATAGCCACTCTTCTGTCACATTGTTGGGAATTTAATGAGAATACCAACAACAAAACAGACAGATTAATGTGTGTAATATTTGCTTTTTTTTAAAAGGATGGACATTAATTCTGTTGTACTGAATATTAGCAGTGCTGTGATTACTTGCTTGTTACCTTGCATACTTTGCTTACTTGTGTGTTTGTGTGTGTATGTGTGTGTACATTCATTCTTGCAAGATATCAACTTGATTTTTCAAACAAATAAATGCAGAACTGAAATTTTTATTTAAATAGTTTATAGTTCTAAATTTTATTCTTAATATGATCTTATATACAAGTTATATTTGTGAATTATAAAATCAGAATCAAGGCAAAGCAAATGTCTGAACTGCAAGAAATAAAGTTAGATTTGGAGGAAGACAGTAACCTTAATTGCAAAAAAATTAAGTTGCAATTCTGAAAAGAAAATCACAATTAAAATTGTAAAAGTCAGAAAGTTTATTCAAAGTTTATATCTCACAAATGATTTGTAATTATGTTGGAAACAGGCAAATAACAAAAAAGTGCAACTTCATCTCACAATTGTGACCTTTTTTAATTACAAAAAAGTTGTAATTAACTTTTATCATTGTTAAAATGTCCCCACATATGATTAGAAAGAATTGTATTATACAGTATTTGAATAATGTCACCTTGATTATCAAAAGAGCCCGGTGCAAACTGAGACCGGATGCCACACATTCACACATATTTGGTGTGAAAGCAATGTAATCAATGACACTTTTTAAAAGTGAAAGGGTGACCCTCAAGGCAGAGCAGATCTATAGACAGCACATTAGTCCTCTGTGATGACAGACGTGAGTTTGAATGATTAATGGAGCATGTGGTTGAAATAAAGACTTATTGATGTGACCTTTGAGAGCAGGATTTTGCTGCAAATGGAATGACATAAATCTGTAGGACTTATCCTTCCAGATATTTCCATACCATCATCGTCCTTGTCAGAGAACACAAACAGTGTAATAATGGGGCATGGCTATTGTGCAATGAATGTGTGGACAAACTTGAATGTCATTCAAAAAGTAAAACACAATGTTAAGTGCTTATATTGGTTACTGATAAAGAATTAGAAACTAATTTTAACTTAAAATAATAAAGGGAAACTGATTTTTTAAAACTTCATTAAAAAAAGTCAATAACAGTGAGTGAATAACAATGTCACACTGGCCTTGTTTCATATTTTATGGAGTGCAGTGCTTCCCACAGCCAGGTAAAATATACTTGCGGTAGTAGCCGGATTGAAACACATTTTATCCACGACACATGGTTACCTACGTGCTACAAAAAATAAATTTTTTAACAATATTTTCATTCATTATACAATGTTTTTTTCAATGGGTTGGAGTTTTTTTGTTGCTTTTGTTTTATTAAAAAGAAATCTACTATTGGTTTTACATTTATTCTATTCAGGAGCCATGTGCACCCACTGACAGGTAAAATCTGCTGCTGCCATTTTGTACAGTATTGCCACAGCATGTGGAAAATATGTAATATATCAATATCATCAAATTAAAAAAAATATAAACAGCAAATGAGAAATGAATCACATAAAGGAATAAAGAAATCTATGGAATAAAAATATGCAAAAAGTATAATAAGTACAAGAATAAACAGTGTAGATTATCTAAATAAGGCAAATGAGTTCAATTAACCATTTCTAATAGTGTATATATATATATATCTTGCAGCTAGTTTAGATGTAATTTCGTCCTCTCTGAGTAATAGAAAAGTTTATCTAAGTTGTTTAGATTTAAGAATTAATTTTATAATGTTTCTCTCGGTCTTGCAGCTGTGCACATGCTGTCAGCTGCGAAGCCAAGAGAAAGTAAATCAGGCTTAAAATAAAAATTTAATGCAAAAACACATATAATTAACGACGGCTTAGAAAGCAAAACCAACAACCGAATCCCAGACATTTTAGGAGATTCAAAAGTCCCAAAAAGGGCTGTGGGTCTCTGCAGAGCATGTGAGATTGTCTGTGGGAGTGTTGACAGTTCTTGCGCGCACACAACGAGTAGGAAGTAGGAAACGTGTAGGGCGAGAGGAGATTTTCCACTAGTTAATCGATCACAGATGTTTAACTATTGGGCGGATACAAAAAAAAGTGTAAAAGGATGTTAATAATAAAAAAAATAAATGTCACCAATTATACTTGGCTGGCCGTTAATGTACCTAAAGTACAGTCTATGTGTGGGAAGCACTTTTTTTTCGGAAACACTACTGGTAAAAAACAAAATAAATAAATAAAAATTAGATACTCAAATTCGTGCTCAGCATAAAAAAATACCCCCCATTTTGAACATAAATCTTTGTATCCATTTCTCAGTGAATATATAATATATTTTGTTGCATTTAGTATAATAATTTATTATTTATTGATAATATTATAATATATTAATACATTATTATTAATAATATTTTAGTCACCAAACATATAGAAATAGAAAGATATACATTTAAAATTCATGTGAAATATTGCACAAATTACAAACTACAAAAGTTCAACAAAATTTTACATATTTATTGTTTCTCTTGATTTTTTCCTAACATAATTTAGGCTACTTTTGACCCTTATTGTAAGTTATTTGTTAGATTAGCTCCAGATTGGCTTCATTACTGCCTAATCTAATGTATACACGCACATATAAAATGTTAATATCTAATCTCAAAAACTTGTCCTTGTGATGATTAGGCTCCAATTTCCTTAAATATATTCATATAAATGTCTTATTATAAGATCGTACACACAAAAGAGCTGATAAAAACACATACACCTACTGTTTACTGATTATTTTACTATACAGGGTATCTGCAGGTCTTAAGATAAATTTAAGACTTTAAGAAAGTCTTAAGACCATTATGAATTAAATATTAGACTTATACATGGCTAAATGCTAAGTTATTTTTTCAAATATCCGAGTTGGAAAAAAATGTACCTGCCCATTGAAAAATGATTATAATTACATACATTCATTAATACTATAATTATTTTATTTTTATTTTTATTAAAACATATAGGTCAGGTCAGTATCCTCAGCAGTAAATAAATGGAGAACTTTTAAACAAATGTTACTGTATGAAAAGTAACTAAATGCTCTGAGTAAATAAAAAGTTTTGTTTTATTGAGATGGGTTGTTGGTGATTTTATGGGTGTTAATAACCAGACTGGGTAGCTATAGATGAACAAAAGAAAATTAACACTCGTTAAAAAAAGATTTTAGACCTATAACACAACATTTCAGTAGCTTTAAGACTTTTTAAGGCCTAAAAATTTGCTTTTGAGATCTAAGACCTTAAGACTTTTTAAGACCCCGTAGATACCCTGTAATACCCAAGTCTTTTTATTTAATTCCAAGACTTCCATTTATTTCCATAGCTGTGCACAGATTATATCTATACTCAATCAGTCTGAGTAATTTTAAAAAGATCACTAATTAGCCACTTTAATAGTTTAGATAACGACTCCATATTGCCTTCTAGCAGCAAAAACTGAATTCTGTGATTTTGGCTGATGGGCTTTTAATGAGTAACAATATCCACTTTTTTGCCTCGTAAGAGGAAATGCTCCCGCTGACAGCAGCCGTTGTCTAACCACAGATTTAATGTGTCATTACAGCACAGGCATGCATCATGGTGTAAGTCTCTCAAGAGAAGCTCATTCAAACAAACACAGATGCTTCCATCTGTTAAGCTCATATTTACCACCCCGTCCCAATTCTTCTCCCTCTGTCTTGTGTGTGTGGGCAGTCGAGGTGGGAATCGATCTGGGTTCTCCTACCCCATTCATCTAACTCTCTGCCACTGTCCGCCCCGCTACCGCTCAAGGACCAGAAACCTCAGTGGTGCTGGGATTCTGAATAGATCTTTAAAGCCTTTTTTCTTCTTAGCGAGATATTGATAGTGCACTCATGCGGTAATGTAAACAAAATTTGCTTTCCCTCTATGTATAGGCTATATGTTTTTCTAAGTGGACTATTTAACTTGAAAAAAGAAGCCGGAAATGTCAGTGTTGTTTAAAGGTCATGAAAGAAGCGTCTGAAGTAGCACTCCTGTTTTTCCAATAATTATACACCATTTAATCATTTATCGCTGCCTTTGTCCTCTAGCTCTCCTTTTGTCAGTTGTGCTTGATGTAAAAGGCAGAATAATTCAGAGAAGCCCTTTATGAGAATATGATGGCCTTTTTATGTTTCTCTCAAATATCCTTATGTATAATTGATGGAGAGCTCAACAGCTCGACTGTATATGGAGATGAACTGTATGCTCAAGAGCATTTTTTACAACAGTTTTGAATACACACTTAACCTTGATAAAAAAAAAATAATAATAATAATAGCGCTTTTCATTCTTCCATCCTATAAAGAATTAGAAAAGCTCAATTACCACCCACTAAAATGTCATTCAGTGTAACAATAGTGTACTTAAAATGTTTTAAATAATAATTCTTGTCAGTCTCATTTAGAACAGCAATGATTTGATGGCATATTTAAAAATTCTATTTTTCAAGGATCATAGTGCAGGCTGAAAATACTAATTAATTTGCAAAGCTTCATACATTCAAAGAAAGTTGTTGTCTCTCATTCAATTAACTAAAAAGCTAACATTTTGTGTGTATTAAAACTACATAAATCATTTTTGTTGACAAAAGTGCATGACAGATTAAGGCCATTTCAGTAAGGCAAAAGACATATTAGTGTTAAATATTTAGTTGGACGTTGATGGACATGTTGAACATTTGTAGGATGTGAACAAAACTGATTTGAACATCTGAAAATGAAGCAGATCTCAATAAATTAATGACAAAAATGCAACACAAATTCAACATGTCCAAAGTAATAAACACACTAAAGTATTATATTAATTAACATTTACAGGAAATTAATCATTACATTAAGCCAATTAAACTGTGCCATCCCACCTAAAACCAATTTTTATGCAAAGTAATTTAATTAAAAATTTAATTTAAAATATTTTTAATTATTAAATTAAGAAAAAGCTTGAGTGTACTTTGGTTGTAGCCTTGAATTAAAATACAATAACATTACTATAGTAATAGTAGTTATTATTAAACTATTATTAAATTATTATTATTATGATTACTATTATGATATGGTTATTATAAGTCAGCTTTGTTTTTACATAAATATATCTGTACATTAAATCTGATGCAGTCACCAAAATGGATCGTCTCATCTTTGATCCATATTTTGCACTGTAAAAAATAGCTGGGTTTCACCTAATAGGTTTGTGTTGGGACAACATAAATTAATTAAGTTAACTTAATTAAGTTAAATATTTAAATAGATTGAATATAAAACAATCAAGTTGTTCCCAAGAAACTCAATAATTGTGTTGTTTCAGCTCATTTAAAGTAAATAGACAAACAGCAAATGTCATATTTTTAGTGTAGCTTTACATGATTTTTTCTGTGTGCTACAATGCATTAATTTCTTTGTCCATCTCCAACGGTAAATGCTGTTACTAAGTTGTCATGCCTGCTCTTAAAACAAGAGTTCTTTAACAAAGGCTGAACAACAGGATGGCAAAGAGTCTCTCATACAGCTGCTATACTACCTGATGTTTCCCTTGTGTTTGTTCTTTTTCCTCTGTGATTCAAAACAAAGGTTTAGTTTCTTGCATCCTCTAAACACAGTTACATTCATATCAATAATAGCGACATGGCTGAATTCCCAAACTGTAATTTGACAGTAACACATTTAATAAATAAATAAATAAATAAACCACTCTTCCGCAAATAATTAATGAGAAAATCTGCATCCTTCATTAATCTCAGTCAATTTAGAAAACAAAGGCTTGGTCTTTGATCCATATTAACGTTATGAGTTTCTGCTGAACCAGTCTTTAGAAATTAAATCCCCACTTCACCAAGTACGCTTCGAAGATTTATTTATTTTATTGGAGGCAGAAGGATGTGGTTCTGGTTTGTTTTAGAAGAGCTGTGATTTATTGCAAAGCTGGAAACTGGGCTAGATAACAAGAGTAGAGTTTTATACAAATAAGTTCACCAGCACATTGACCCAGAGTCCCACGAATCCCCCGTAGTGTGTGTTGTTTATTAGTGATGGGGCTCTCATAGTTCTTGCATCTCTAAAGACCGAATAGGGAATTTGTACTTTGAGTTTTTTTTTTTAAAGAAAGAAAGAGAAACTCTTCTGCTCAAGAAGGATATGGCAAAAATGACAAATTCATGCTTGATAGGATAATCCCAAGGTACTCCATCATAGGTGAGACATGCATCATTTCTCTTTTGAAGGTACTGTAGGAGCCAAGGTGTCTGCAACTCTCCTCAGACAGCACGAATGCCATGAGAACCTAAAAAAGGCTGAGTTACCCTGTTTGCCGGCTAAAAGCATTTTGATCAACAAAGCAAAATCCATCTTATATCTTTGTAAATAATTTAAATATATATATATATATATATATATATATATATATATATATATATATATAGCCATAAACTCCACCAGGATAAAGTAATTGTATGCAAAACATAGACCTATAAAGATCTTTAAATAAAGTATAATTATGGAAACTGTGTTCATCATAACTGAAAGCTATGATGTGTTTGCTGGCTTTACGCATCGAGCAGCCCTGTCAGTTAGTCCGTTAGTCAGCATGTAACCTTAAACAAATAAACTTAAACAAATAACACACAGCACTAATACAATTACAAAAACGTCTGCTCTGTTATAACTCAAATTTGAATAAGTTTTGGTGTGGTGAGCAGCAACTGAAGGTTTTGACCGAGACACTGTAATGTAGCCGTGGTAGAAATGAATTTTGGTGTGTCGCCCCACCATGGAAGAATGAATATAGCGGAAACCACATATATAGTTGGTGTCACCCACTTTCACGATTAACTGGTTCATAAAAAACTATTCCATCAGGCAAGTGTATGATTCTGCCAGAATATTGTCTTTTAGATTTTCTTTTTGGCTTTCTATTTAAAATTTTAATTAAAACTGCCTTTCATAAAACAAAACGTATGCAGTCTAATTTGAATGTAAAGAGAATTAACATAAATCCATATAGATTCTAATAGTGTATCTAATTTTCAAGATTTTTAAGATAAGGTAAAGTTTGTCAATAAAAAAATTGAAGTTGACCAGTTGACAGTTTAAACAAAATTTAAAAGCTTGAAGTTGGAAGGTTTCTCATGCCATGGATGAACCATCAAAATGCACATAAAACACTTATGCACTTCATTTAGTGAAGTTTTATTACAAACAATTTTGAGAGGATCACATGCTTATGATTGACCACAGCCAGTCCCGCATTAGCTAATACATGATTCTCCAAACATTTGATTCTAAAGTAAATATAAATAACCACAGCCTTCATTCCACAACCATCTTTGTCTGGAAGAAACACCCCTTCCTTCCCTTCTCCTCCCCCTTTACCTAGATCGGGCGACACGGCGGCTCAGTGGTTAGCACAGTTGCCCAACAGCAAGAACACCGTCGGCTCTGGTTCCCGCCGGGCCGATCAGTGTTTCTATGTGAAGTTTGCATGTTCTATCTGTGTCTGCGTGTGTTTCCCCTGGGTTCCTCCCACCGTCCAAGACATGTTTCATACGTAATCTGACTGAGCCAAATAGACAGCAAGCATCAGTATTTTTCCTTCTCAAAGCATTTCACCTTTAGCCACATCAGAGTGGGAGTTTTTGAGATCTACCTCTCAATCTCCCCTCTCACCCTGCGAACAGGAGGGAGCCTAGGGCTCGAGAATCCCTCAAGCTCAGTGCTCTCTCCTGGGACAGCATGCCCTTATTATAAATCATCAGCTAAGTGTGAACTCTTGAATGAAATATGAGTATTAGTCATTAGTCAGTAATAGACAATAGTCTTCATTAACATGAATTTGTCAGTCTCCAAACATAATCACAGCACTTGCATGTTTCTTGTGTGTGTTCTAATGTGCAACTTAATTACTATAGCTACACTGGTTTAACTTTGCGCATAACTGAAGTCGTTATCTTTGTATGGAAATATTCAATATTAATGAGAAGAACGCAAATACACACCATTTGATCCACTCGATTATCATCACACAGACAAACAGAATTGGGGGTACAGACAGAGTGCAGATGTCAACCCGCAAACACAAAATGAATGAATAAAATAGCATAAAAAAGCTACAATGACAATGTAAATGGTAAAAAGAAATATGTTGTCAAAAAATAAATAAATAAATAACTAGTTTATTCTCCTTAGCTTTCAATCAAATCGCACCCCGTGATTTTCCATAATGTGCACTAATCTGTGATTATCATTTGTGCACAGTGCATTAATATGTAAACAATACAACATTATTGAACATGAAAAGAAAAATTAACAGAACTTCAAAACAAAGAACTTTAATTCCAACAAGGATGTACACAACTGCTTCATGCTTTACTGAGGGAAATCAGTCTTCTCTTTTCTAATGTCTTCTCGTTTTTCCTGATATAAATGATGGTCATAAAAGTTCAAAAGATTGATCTTATCACCAGCAGGAGCAAGACATAAATTTGATGTTGTATTGAGGGGAAATTGAAACCGATTTAACGTTACTGGCATTTGGGAACTGTGCTATATTGTATAAACGCACGTGACATTCCGTACATTGGCAAATAAACACAAACACACAAATCAAATCTCCATATGCTAAATATGTTGCAAATAAATTAAGTAATATGTGCAAAATGACTTTTTTTTGCATATCTCTACCAACAGTGGTTGTTGTATTCGCCAGCACAGCCATTATAGATTAGTAAATGGATGGTTGGATGGATGAGAGACAGATAGCCGGACAGACCGTCGAATGGGTGACAGACAGCTCTCTTTTCCATACTGAAAGAGAGCCTGAATTTTGCATAACCCTCTTCCCTAGTAAAGGATTCTAGTAGTGCGTGCCTTAGTTTGAATTCAGATTTGGGCTAGGGCGTTCACTCAGGGAAGGAACAATAGGTCCTGCTACAATAATGTGATATAGTAGTGATGGCTGGACTGTGTATATTTATTTCCCAGGCCTCTTTGTCATCGCCGGATGCTGCTGACCTTGTGTACGAATCTGTATCAGTGAGCACAGTCTTTATTTCCAAGCTTGAGAGAAAGTGTGCTCACTGGTCACCTTCGCAACCTTGCTCCAAATGAACATGTCCTTTCCTGGACTGAGCTCTCTTTTAACACCTTTCACACCTTAAAGCCACAGAATCTGAAATTAAAAGCGCCTGTCCAAGGTTGTGTGCATTAATAATACACTGTACAAAATTATAGAACAATTTGGAATGTGATTGACGGCGTAGAACAATTGATCAACGGTTTTTTAGATCTCCTGCAAGGTCAGCATGGACTCTTGGGGTCGTTTTTGATGACCAGCTCAGTTTCACAGAACACATCTCAATAAATGTCCGTCAGGAAACGATTGATTTGAACAGATCAAAAGCCACGCACATGCATAAGATCGAAGCCTACCTAGAAAACTGACCAGCAGTACATATGGGAAAAGCTGTGTTAAACCCTCCAGCAAAGCAGATTTTGGATGTCACCCTTATCTAGCACACCAGATTCAACACATCAGCTAATTAGCAATGCGTTCCATGACCTGGATTGGGTGCGTCAGCTTAGTGAGACATTTAAATGTGGAAAAAAAAGCTTGGCCATGCAACATGACTGCTTTTAAAAGTGAGTTTGCATGAACTGAATGAAGATAGAAATGGTATGTGATAATTTTAATATGGCTGTCACCTAATTACCTTCTATGCCACCTTATTAATATTCATGAGTCAAGCTGGCAAGCTATTGAACGTGTCCTCCATATTTCAGTCATTCTTGACAGCTATGAACCTCAAGGGAGCCTCAACAACTTTTAAATTCCCATTTAGTTCCTGAAATTAAATAAAAGTAACAGAAGGCTGGATTTATTTAAATGAAAATTAGAATGTAAGTATATATGCAGTGCCAGGGAAAAAAAAACACAATGAATTGACTATTCTCTGGCAAATACGTAAGAAACCGTCAACAAAGAATATGATTTACATGCAGAGTTTCTATTCTACTTGGTGTGAGATTAGGCATGGGACGATAACCGTTTTCAGGGTATACCGCAGTTTAGAAAAGTCAAGGTTTTAGAACCGCCAAAATATTATTATACCGTTCCAAAGATATATATCAGATTTTTTTTAGGACAACAGTATCTCCAGCAGAAAAGATATCCAAAGATGCCATTTTAAATAGTAAAGAAGTCAGTGTTTTTGAATCCAATGAAGACAGCAGAAGTCAATGAATTATCTGATTTATTTAGCCTGACATGTCTACTGTTACAAAATCTTTTAAATGTCTAAAAATAAGATATAAATAAGATATATTGGGTTCAATGAGGGGAAAAGCTGTTGTTTTTTTTACCCAGACATTTAAAAAGAATATATTTTAGAGCAGTGATCACAATACCGTGAACCTGTGATTTTTTTATCCAAGGTTATCATACCATCAGAATCTTATAGCGGCCCATGCCTATGTGAGATCTTGCGTGTTCTCTCTCTTTGCATATTTGAGAGAAACTGCTCTCAGCAAAGTGACAGTGTATCAGCTACTTACACACTAAAGTTCAAGATACACTGCAAATTCATTGATATTAACATTAGAACTGCAGAGGCAGTCATTTGACCGTTTTTAATATTTGCAATTTAATAACACACAACTACAGTATAATACCCAAACTTTTCTTAAATATGTGTATATTTCTTTCTAACATTGTTATTATAACAAAATCACAAAACACAAAAGAGCTATGAGTATTTATACCTTTAATTGCCAAAAATAAATTATAATTTATGGTGATGACTTAATTAAATATAACAGACATTCATGCTCATATATCAACAGAAGCTTTGAATGTAAATATGCAACATGATGTCTTACTGTATATGAGAAACTCTTAAATGCTGCACCAAAGTTATTCTACAGTAGGCCTAAAATCAGTCACTGATGGCTTATTAACCAATAGCTATCAATACACATTATTTAGATCAGAGATGCCTAAACTAGGGCCTGCGGGCTCTTGGCCCATAGTAACCCTTGATTTGGCCTGCCATCCGATCTTAGAAGAGAAGAGGAATGATGTGGAGGGCAAAGCCTTTGAATCGTCATTTTAGATTTACAGTGCCCTTTTTGTTTGTTTATTTTATTGCTGAGCCACCAAAAGAGCTAAATGAAATTAAATATTCAAATGAAATGTTGTTAATAATGAGATTTAAAATACTGTCACTCTAGCAAATCAAGACAGGTCCAGCTTGACTACTGTAATCGACATTAAACTTTTGTGTTATAAATTGGATTGTAGATGTTTTTACAGTTAATTCACGATAAAATAAAATTATACTGCATTAGTCAATACTATTTAATGTAATGTTAAACTTTTTTTTGATCAAGGATTTTTAATTTAATTCGTATCAATATATACTTTGACTTTACATTTCAATATATATATATATATATATATATATATATATATATATATATATATATATATATATATATATATATATACATACTATAATTGATCAAGGATTTTTAATTTAATTCGTATCAATATATACTTTGACTTTACATTTCAATATATATATATATATATATATATATATATATATATATATATATATATATATATATATATATATACATACTATAATTGCAGTTAACTTGCAGCTTAGAATAGAAACTGTATAAAAAGCATACACCTTAGTTATAGATTGTTTTGGGTCAATGCTGCTACCATCCGGCCCAAAAATTTCTCCTTTCTGGTTGTTCTTTACTTGAAGGAATTCTGTAGAAGCAAAGCCTAGGTGTGTATCACATCGGTTAGTAATGCTATATCTTACTGCAAAACAATTATTCATTGTTTTGGCTACAAAAAGAGAAATTACTCAGCCCATGACTTCGTGGTGAGCGGGTGATTGTTTTGAGATTGATTGAGAAATGATTTGGCCGTTCCTCTGATGCTATGACGACACATGAAAACTATGAATTGTGAATTTTGGCTACCAATCCTGGAACCCTCCCACTCTAATGTAAAACCAGTCCTTTGCCAACAACAGAGCAGCCCAGAATACACCTTCTCCAAATGATGATCAGGTGCTGTCTGTGGCTGATATTAGCAGACAATGCAGAAAGTCAACCTCTAAAAATGTATTGGCCCAGATGGAATCCCTGGCAGGGTGCGGAGAGAATACCTTAGTAAGCTGTTTGAGATGTCCTTTCAGATATCTTCAGCACCCTGCAAACACTGCTGCGCTTACATCTCAAAACTAAAATCATCTATGTGCCAAAAATGTCAGCGTTAACATCCCTTAATGACGACGGCTGCCTTGAACTCACACTCGTCATAATGAAGTGTTTTAAACAACCGGTCATGACCCACATTAAAGCCTTCATCCCACCCACACTAGTTTGCTTACAGCAAGACCCGATTCACTCTGTGCACTATAACATCCACCTCCTACTTGGTTATTTCCCAGCTGCACAATAAAAAAAACACTTGTGTTAAAACACTCGTTGACATCAGTTAAGCTTTCAATGCTATCATATCTCTGATGTTAATTGGCAACATCTCTCAAGAGTTTATAGAGTGTCTGTGAATCCCAGAAAAAAAGAGATGAACTTTAAATTGAGATAGGGTGATCATAGTTAACTAAATCTAAATGTCAAGCAATAAAATCATTATAGTTATTCAATGATACTAAAATTAGTAAAACACTGTGATGAATGCATGTACTGTATATACACTCACTGGCCACTTTGTTTAACTGCTCGTTAAGGCAAATTTCTAATCAGCCAATCACATGGCAGCAACTCAGTGCATTTAGGCATGTAGACATGGTCAAGACGATCTGCTGCAGTTTAAACCAAGCATCAGAATGTGAAAGAAATGTGATTTAAGTGACTTTGAATGTGGCATGGTTGTTGGTGCCAGACGGGCTGGTCTGGGAATTGAAAAAAAAAAAAAGCTGATTTACTGGGATTTTCAAACACAACCATCTCTAGGGTTTACATAGAATGGTCCGAAAATGAGAAAATATCCAGTGAGCGCATTTCTGTGGGTGCAAATGCCTTGTTGATGCCAGAGGTCAGAGGAGAATGACCAGACTGGTTTGAGCTACCAGAAAGGCAACAGTAACTCAAATAAACACTTGTTACAACCGAGGTATGTAGAAGAGCATCTCTGAAAGCACAACACGTCAAACCTTGAGGCAGATGGGCTACAGCAGCAGATGACCACACCGGGTGCCACTCCTGTCAGTTAAAAACAGGAAACTGAGGTTACAATTGACACAGGCTCACCAAAATTGGACAATAGAAGATTGAAAAAACGTTGCCTGGTCTGATGAGTTTCGATTTCTGCTGCGACATTTTGATTAGGGTCAGAATTTGGCTTCAACAACATGAAAGCATGGATACATCCTGCCTTGTATCAACAGTTCAGGCTGCTGGTGGTGGTGGTGGTTTAATGGTTTGGGGGATTTTTTCTTGGCACACTTTGGGTCCATTAGTAGCAATTGAGCATAATGTCAACGCCACAGCCCAGCTGAGTATTGTTGCTGACCATGTCCATCCCTTTATGACCACAGTGTGGTTTCTTGAACATGACAATGAGTTCACTGTACTCAAATAGCCTCCACAGTAACCAGATCTCAATCCAATAGAGCACCTTTGGGATGTTTTGGAACAGGAGATTCGCATCATGTATGTATTAAGTCAATATGGACCAAAATCTCTGAGGAATATTTCCAGTACCTTGTTGAATCTATGCCACAAAGGATTAAGGCAGTTCTGAAGGCAAAGGTGGGTCCAACCCGGTACAAGTAAGGTGTACCTACGTAATAAACCGGTGAGTATACAGCTATATATGGAATATTAAGAGACAACTTTAGAATTCAAATATTTCTCTTGAACTCTCAATAAGATGTTACTTTTTAAAAATTTTTATAAATTACAACTTTTTTATTTTACACTTAAAAGACATGCCATCAACTTCCCTACAAAAGGTAAAGTGCAGTTACAATTGAAATTTGCATTGTGACAGTCTCCTGATTAATTTTTGTCCTTTTTTTCAGAGAAACAAGAGTTTTAAAATTGCAATAACAACACAATCCAAGCTGCTGTTAAAACTGCTGCACTTTACCTTTGTAGGCAAATAATGTGCATAGATTTGACTATTATTGTTACATTAAAAACAGCTGTCTCTCCACAGTTTTAAATTGAAAACTTCTCAAGTGTGCTGAACAGCACATTCAAATGACAGGCTAATAATGCTTTCAATTTCATTAGATCATTGCAGGTTTTGCCATTATGCTCTGATATACTACTGTGAGGAATAATGCAATAAATATTTCAAGTTTATTATCAACTATTAAAAAGATTATTCAAATGGCTTGCTTCAGTGCTGTTTTTAGCAAATGTGCAGAGAGATCACATAATCATACATTTTTAAGAGGGCTGACAGCTTAATTGCAGATTTAAAGGGAGCTGAAATGACAGAAGCCCATATAGCAAATGTCTTGCCCTTACCGTGGCAAAGACAAAGCAATGTCTTTGCGTTCTTGAAATGATAATGATGATATCAGATTATTCACATTTAACAAAATTTCTGAGAAAAATATGGGCATTTGAAAAAACATTAATAAGAATAAATTAAAAAGCATGAACGTTCTATAATTCCATGACATTGCAGGGTTTAAGATGTAAAGACCAGTAAAATGGATCATATTTTAATCCTTTATTTAAAAGGGTAACCCTTTATATTTTCTGTATATATTACATTTTTTTCATGTTGGACTGAAATCAAAAAACAACATTGACTTTTTATATACACAAGATGCCCTGAGCGCTTGAAGCGGAAGCAATGCTGCATGATCAGAAAGTGACAGCAGATTACACTGTTGAATTACGAAAACCACTTTGAGAGATTTTGACTTGTTAAACCCCACTTTGCTTATAAATGTGTGCATCTGAGCTTGAATTTCTATAGTCTAACCTCAGTGTGACTGACGTGATTATAGGCTCTGTTTGATAACAGCAGAATTCTCTGTTCCATCCGTTTCATTTTGAACAAACTTGACTGGCACACTCAGTGCACTTAAGATAGAAGCCACGAAAAGTCGAATCTCTCTCATTGAGAGAAACCTTTGCAGTTAAATATACATGGAAGAAAAAACCTCCAGAAAGAGCAGGTGAAGCAATGCGGAGGAATATGAATGGAAAGGAATCCTTAACTGCTTTATAATAGAGTGGGCATTAAAGACTTGAGTGCATTACATTAATTGGGCAGTTCTCAAAGACCACAAACACAGACTGTGAAAAATGAAAAACTGAAGGAAAGCCAATAATATAGCAAACACACCAGCAACTGTTGCCTTTTAGTTTGTGGAGGCCTTGTAATTAATCAGTGTTCACGAGGGTGAGGATAATATTTATGCAGCCAAAATGTCACAGTTACTTTGAGGCACTGAATTTAATTCTACTGAGATTTAACCAAGGCGCTCACGCGGTATAAATATAAATCTAGCCCTGGGCGACTTCAGAATTATGTTAATAAAATGTGAAATATGGCTGTGATATTTCCTCCCGGTTGTGACAAGGAGGTATTTTTCTTTGGCAAAGATTGGCTTTATGGGGTTTATGGAGTGAATTCTAAAACTCCATCATAACTCAGTGCTCATTACTTCGCTAATGAACACAAGCTTCTTGAACTATTGGTTGCCTGTATATGTAAGCGAAATGTCAGCATTTCTCAAGGCTCTACACTGAAAAAAAAATAGTAGGAAGAAAATATGGCTCCTAAAATGAGAAATTTTGAAGCCTAACAACTTTTCTATTATCTACTGTACATAAGCATTCGATAAATATCTGATTTTAGAAGTGCTTCATTGAGTGCATGGCTTCCAATTTCACTTAAAAGTCCTTAATGTAGGATTGTGAATTAAATGACAATTTAGGTTATATATTTCTGTAAAAAGAATATGTCAAATACTCTGTCTATTAAATAGATAACAAGGAAAATGTACTATGCATGAATTAAACATTGTCCAATATGTGACAGACAATATAAATATACACACACAGTCGGGTTGTCACGATACTGGAATTCGGTACACTGTAAAAAATTACTCAGGCGGGTGTTAAAGGTTACCCATTAAAAGCAGTTAGATTTTAATTAATTATATGAGCTACCAGGTAAATACACAATAATTGGGTACATTCTATCTACACTACCTATTTTTTAACGGTAATAACAGAAACATTTTAACAATGAGTAAAACTTATCCATAATTATTAGCTTCGGTTATAGAAAGTGCGCATGCGTCAACGTCCAGGCGGGACTATTTGTCAAGTAAAAAAAGTGTGCATGCGTCAACGTCCAGGCGGCAATGGCATCACTATTTGTCAAGTTAAACGGTAAGTTTTTGTTTATATTTTTTATACATTAATGCAAACGTAAGCTTGTTTTGTTGAAAGGTATACTTAAATATTTGTCCTTTTACTTTATGTGCTTCCCTGTGTTGTTGACGCCAGGCTGCTGACTGCATGCATGCATGCTAACATTGCTGACGGCTAACGCACGTCTGTCGGTAACGACAGATAAAACATTCACCGCAAATGAGAGTAAGTTACGTTAAGCATCTGCATCTATGATTATCAAAATATATTGTTTTGCATTTTGTACGTGTCTGGCATGCTCCAACTAACGTTAACGTTATAAACGTTGTTTTCAAACTCAACAGTTCTCGAATCATCAGCTCTGAACCGAGTCTCTGTCAGACGCGTCCAAAGCTGATAACGCCTCCTGAGACTGCAGTTGACTTTGTAACAGGGACGAACCGATGGTTTTAATAGAGGGTAAAATAATACAGTATATTTAATATCAAGTGTTACTGGAATATGCTTAATCAGTGCAACAAGTCCACTGAACCGATTCATTGAATTGAACCGTACGAGGGAACCGAGTTGCAGAATAAGAACCGAACTTCCCATAACAATTAATACATTTAACAAATGAAACGCAATCGGTCTGATATGCATTTTATTATATATATATATATATATATATATATATATATATATATATATATATATATATATATATATATATATATATATATATATATATATATATATATATATATATTGTATTTATCTGATCAGCCTTTGTGTTAGAAGGGATTCATTTATAACCCTATTTTATTATTGTAAATATTTACAGATCAATAATATTTATTATAAGTTACTGTGCACAAAGCTCACAGAGTCACTGTATTGTCACTAAAATGCATGTCTTTGCTTATCTACCTCAGAGTGTCTTGGAAAAGATCAAGAAGAGCTCCAAGACTGTCAGGTATGTTGATAAATGATTTGTCAGTTCAGTGTGCACATTTTGTTTTCACTTTAACAGATTGGATACACATTGTTTCATTTCACTTATTGATCACCATGATTTAAGCAACCAATACAATACCTAATCTTTAGTAAATAGAGTAGTATTTGAGTAGTATAATTGTTTTTATTGTAAGACCTATCCATCCTTCAAGTAAAATCTTGTTCATGCAAACCTTTTGATGCTTCAAAATATTTATAGATTGTACAATCCAAGTTTTCTAGAGAGATTATGACTATATAATAATCAGATTTAATGTAGATTTTTATTCTAAGATAAACATTGATCAGTGAACAAAAGGAAGCACAAACTACTTGCTCAAAGAATGAACCCTATGCTGATCATTGTTTACATGAGAACAAAAGCATATACATTCAAAAATTATGCTGTTTGTCCAAACTACTTATTAAAAATGAGCTGAAACAACACAATGTTTGTGTATTTTTGGGGACAACTTATGTTCAATCCACTTAAATTTGTAAAAACTATTAAGTTAGATTATATTCATCATGTTGTCCCAACACAAATCGATTGTGTATATACACTGTAAAAAATGCAGGGTTCCATACAATTCCGTCATGTCGTCCCAACACAAATCAATTAAAATAACTTAATTGTTTTTACAAATTTAAGTGGATTGAACATAAAACAATTAAGTTGTCCTTACCAAAAATACACAAGAATTGTGTTGTTTCAGCTCATTTTAAATAAGTATTTTGAGCAAGCAGCCAAAGTAATTTTTTGAGTGCATGTTAAATCTTCATCACAAAGTAAAAAAATTTCTTCTGAGAATTTAGATTAAACATTTCAAATGTATTTATTGTACAATTTCTTTATGAAGTTTATGAAGTGTCGGAGTTTTGGGTGAATAGACTTAAGTGGAGGGACAGAAATCTGTCATTTATCATTAAAAATATATTGAATTGTGATTCATTAGTTTTACTTTTAACTATACACTGATTTATATTTTACCTTTGATGGGGACATTTATTACGAAACTGATGAAAGGGTCACCCGAGGTAGTCACATAATAATTTAAAGAATTTTGGTTTTGATTTTAATTTGTTTCCTGTTTTTGTATTGAACTGCTGTTTAACAGAAATCTTGTTTGTTCAAACAGTTGGCATTAACTAAAACAACTATTCAAACATTATGCTTATTTCCTTGAATTAACTTTAAAAATGTATTTTATTTTCAACAGGAGGACGAACTTGAAGGCCACACAAATGAAATCATGAGGTTGTTGGTGATTCACAGTCCCACAGCAGAGGAGGACCCAGCAGATGAGTGTTGTCATGAAAGAGTGTTTAAATTGTTTACAATGCATGTTGTCATTATTAGACTTTGCTTTATTTTTCAGTGATTATGTAAGATATATGTAACACTGTAATGTATTGTAACACTGTATTTTGCTTGAAATGTATCTCTATATATTAAAAGTTTAAAATGTTTTTTTTTAATTATCTGTTTAATAAAAATGCAATTAATAGAATTTCACGTGTCTTTACTATTTTTTACTTAACTTACTCTTCACAAAATAAGTATTATGTGATAATTTGTATTGGCTAATTATTATTAGTATTAATGTAGTAGAATAACTGATAAAAGTAGAGTAAATGTTACTCATTACTAATACTCATTACTAATGGGAATTATTAGGTAGATCTTACCTAATTTCTTTTGGTACGTTACCACTGTTACATTTAGGTACTATTTACCCAAATATTTGTGAAAGAATCTACCCTATATAAGTAAGTGCAAATTGTTACCTCAATTTTATTGGGTAGATTCTATAGGTTGTTTTTTACAGTGTACCAATTGATACTGAAGTTTTAAAAATGTCCATTTTCTGCTGACATCTGAGCGCTATTGAGGATATTTTTAAACAGTTCTGATATTCCATTGTGTTCACGTTCAACAGAAATTACTGTGATTTGCTGTGAAGGTCATCAGTTCACTGAACTCACCGCTGTTTACTGATTGCAACCACAGATCAAGGGACACAGGCAAACATCAAAACTATTACATTATTTTTAAATATGTTGTGAATACGCATATTCAATTATATTGCCATATAAACAATTACTCCATATCCTAAATAGACGAGGCACTGCATGTAATAAAAACGTATCAATCCGAGTTGTTGATTTTTCCCTAAACACCCACAATGACAATTTTCAAAAAGCAACAGGAGACTTCCTTTATAAACAGCTTCTATTCTTGTAATGTCGCAGCTGGAAATGCAGCATATAAACAGTACAGGTGAATTGGGTAGGCTAAATTGTCAGTAGTGTATAAGTGTGAATGAGTGTGTATGGATGTTTCCCAGAGATGGGTTGCAGCTGTAAGGGCATCCACTGCGTAAAAACAAGTGCTGGATAAGTTGGCAGTTCATTCCGCTGTGGCGACCCCTGATTAATAAAGGGACTAAGCCGAAAAGAAAATTAATAAATGAAAATAAATAAAAATAAAAAAATTAAATAAAAAAATTAAATAAAATTAATTAATTAAATAAAATACATCTCTTAAATAAAAAAATTAAATAAAAAATAAATAAAATAAAATAAATAAAATACTAAAAAAATAAAAATAACAAATAATAAAAATAAATAAACAAAATAAAACAAAACAAAATAAATAAATAAAATAAAATGAATAAATAAAATACATCTCTTAAAAATATCTCGCATAAAACAAAAAATTGCAATTAATTAAAACAAAATAAAATAAAATAAAATAAACAATGTGGCGCAAAACGTGAAAATTACTGTTGCGCTGGTCTGAAAATAGCTACAAATTGTGTCAATTTGCGCCGGGTGTACTACAGGGCCTATTAAATCGGTGTTACATTAAGGTTTCAAGATTTTAATTAACAGGCCTCAAATGCTTTTTTCTTTATTTACTAAATCAAATTTTAGTGTACAAAAAAAAAATATAAAAGAAAATGTTTTATTTTCTATTATTATTCATCTATGTTTTCACCACATTTAAAGTCTAGTTTCTTTATGCCTCGCCATCTAATTTGCTTTAATGCTTGTACATTTAAATACTTGTTTATACAACTATGCACTATTGCACAAAAAGTTATTACAGTCAGCATGCGATTTCATTCATGAAAGCAGCACAGTAAATGAGCACCAACCTCTATCCCAATTGCATTTACACACAGATACAATGGCATTTCTTTCTGAGAAGCTCTATTCAGGACAGGCTATAAATGGCTATATAAGGACACCTATTTGTTTCATGTCAAAGACTGAAGTACTGTGAATTGAAGAGGTACACCAAGGCATCTTTTCCCAGCCATAACTTTACCTCGAGAGAATTTCTATGCATACATAAGCGAGTGCTGGAATTTATGAGCATTGCTTTGCAACAATTGGCTTTGATGAATTGTGTACCTATACAAATTGTTTGGGCTCTTCATATGCTCTCCGTCTTGATAAATATACTTTATGACGCACATGTTGAGTTATCCCTTTTCCAGCAAATATCCGGAATTACAAGTAGCTTATTCCTAATTGTTTTTCATGAGTACACCGAGTACACTTCCCCGGCGCCGATTTATATGGACAGCTCTGGACGTGTAGAGCAAAGCAGTCAGTTAGAAGCGGTTTTTGAAGGAAAAAATCTTTGCATGCTATTCCTTCAACCTCCCACACAATTAACAAAGTGATTTTCACAGCTCTCTACACAATTAATCATTCACCACAGTTCCTTGAACACAAACACACAGCAGCCCCCACGGAGCCACAAAGCCGCAGAGGGCTGAAGCAGAGGCCAGTTTAATGCCTGCTTTACACCACATGTAGAGCAAGCAGTGTGTACATTAACAGCAGTGTGCAGCTCATGTTCAGAGCAATGTTACATGAATAATAATGGACAGAAGTGGGCATCTTTGAATTTGGCTTTGCCACTGTTGCTTTTAGTTTGCTTAGGATAATATTCATTAATACATCGTATTCAGGAATAACATCAGTTTGTGGTATATGTTTTGTACTAGATGTGAATTAACAATGAAATGATTTTTTGTAAAGCAAATGTGGTTTGAAATGTTAAGGAAAATACTTTATTGCATTAAATATGCTTTCTATGTATGGCAATTGTCTTTTGTACATTTTATTTGATGAACTTAGACATCTCGTTTTTTACCTATGGGCAGTTTTTTTTTTTATTTAGACTTCGGGCAAAATTCTTATAAAAAATAAAATAATAAAAAAAAATAAAATAAAATAAAATAGTATAAAAAAATAATTATAAATAAATTAAATTAAATTAAAATAATAAAAAATAATAAAATTAAATTAAATAAAACAAAACAAAATAAATAAATATAATTAAATAAATAAATAAAATAAAATGCATATCTTAAAATATATCTCTCATAAAACTAAAAATTACAATTAATTAATTAATTAAAATAATAAATAAAATAAAATAAAATAAATAAATAAAAAAATAAAAATAAAAATAAAAATAAAATTAAATTAAATTAAAAACAATAACATTAGTTTGTGGTTTTGTACTAGATGTGAATTAACATTGAAATGAACTGTTTTTTTTAAAAAGCAAATGTTGTTTGAGATATTAAAGTAGGTACTTTACTGCATTAAATATGCTTTCTATGTATGGTAATTGTCTTTTGTACATTTTATTTAATGAAATAAAAGATAAATAAAATAAAATAAAAAATAATAAAAAATAAATCAATAAAATAAAAATAAAATCTAACAAAAAATAAAAAAACCAAATAAAAATAAAATAAATAAATAAAAAACATCCTAAAATCCTAAAATATATATCACATAAAACTTAAAATTGCAATTCATTAACAAATCACATGGATTTTCTGCTTAACTGTAAACCTTGAATATGCACATCCTGTGATGTGACTATTCCATAAGCACAAATCCCAATGTTGATGTTGACTTTCAATATATTTTCTTCTAAATTTACCCCTGCAACAACACAAAAAAACACCCCGATGACGGCACTCCTCACACCTACGCTTCTGCTGTGTCTAGTACACAGCACTCTGTTCCTTAGGTGAACAGTATGAATGCTGTAACCTTTTAATATATCTCCAAAATAAGCTTGATCGCACATTGTTTTGAAATTTCTGATCCCATCACAATACACCTTTGCCTCAACTACAAGCAAATGTTGACAAGCGGCCAGCTTGACGTCTCAACATATATGAGCTTTTATCACTGTGCAGGAGCAGCAGCGAAGCACACAGCAACCCAGTTATGAGTTAATAAAAGGTAGGAGGCTGAGATGAAAGAGACACTCGGCACCTGTGAGTCAGAAGTGAGACAGACAGTAAAGAAAAGACAAAATGAGTCTCAGAGGAGACGTTTGCATCTCAGCGGGCTGGCAGGTTCAAACGCAGGTACAGATGCAGTACTGCTGGCCCCAATGTGCCCTTCAGAGCTCTCCAAGCTTACAAAGATGAGAGCCCAACTCTCCGGCCAAGACCCACATCCCAAACCCGATATCCGTTGTGTGGCCGTGTGAGGCAGCTTAGGAAGATAGATGGATTTGGAAGGAGTTCAGAGGGATTTGATGGTTGTCGCTGAGGTGGCTGCACCGCTTGGCCTGTAACGCTGTTGACATCTCCATGACGGTGCAAAAGTTTCAGCTGCTTAGCAGGTGCGGTATGCCAGTGAGAAAGACGTATTGAGATTCAGCTTTCTTCTGCCAATAGCGCCAAGCACTTTTCCTCAGGGATCTAGTGTTTTATTACCCTTTAAATGGCTACTGACTGCTCTGTATTTGAAGCGTGACAAGAGTGTTTGCTTAAAACGTGTGACTGGAGAAGCAATTGTCCCGTGCCTGTCGATACCAAAAAAGAGTTTTGAATAATTAGTAACGCTGAGATCTAGAAAAAATAAAAGGATGATTAGAAAACCCAGCATGAACAGAGGGGCACAAACAATGTTGCCTCTTGTTCTGTAGAGTCCTGTTGGTACGAAATTACTGCAACCCTATGATCATCAGGAAAATAGATGAAAGGGGAAAGAATGAGAGGAGGAGGACAGAACAGAAAGTAAATGTAAGGGAAATGTGTTGGGGATAAAAAAGTGAGAAGGAAAGCAAAGGAAAAGACAAAAAAACACAACTGAAAAAAACAACCATGCTTAAACACAAAGTCTCAACTGGTTTGCTGGTTTTTAGCTGATTTAAAGCTGAACAAGTCAGCAAACAGATCAGATTGACAAGGCTGTGGTAGCTATATGCAAACTTGACTGAAGCAGTTAGTCAAGTTTACATTACTTTGTAAATTGATATCCACTTTAATAAAAATATATAACAAACCTTAATAATGTAACCATTTTGAAGAAAAAGACCTTTTACTAATAGTCAGGCAGTGTGAGAGTGTGTCAAGATGAGTTAAAGGTGCTGCATGTACGTTTTTGACTCTTCTAAAGCATAAAAATACCATATTATGTATATTCATTCATTCATTTTCATTTCAGCTTAGTCCCTTTATTAATCCGGGGTCGCCACAGCGGAATGAACCGCCAACTTATCCAGCACATTTTTACGCAGCGGATGCCCTTACAGCCGCAACCCATCTCTGGGAAACATCCACACACACTCATCCACAGTCATACACTACAGACAATTTAGCCTACTCAATTCACCTGTACCGCATGTCTTTGGACTGTGGGGGAAACCGGAGCACCCGGAGGAAACCCACGAGAACATGCAAACTCCACACAAAAACGCCAACTGACCCAGCAGAGGCTTGAACCAGCAACCTTCTTGCTGTGAGGCGACAGCACTACCTACTGCGCCACTGCATCACCTATTATGTATATAATATGTAGATATTTTAGAAACATGCCGAGTGCCAAGTCAGATATTCCAAGCCGGAAGTTTTCCAAGCCGGAACCCCTGTCTTTGTTTTGGTTTTTTTAACCTGCCCAATGCCAGTTTAGCCAATTATATTTCAGCACCCCGGGTTGCCTTGGTGGAAAAAAGCATATTTCATTCATTAAGTCATGAAGGCTCTCAAAGCATGCGTCAAGAAATTGAAGTTGTTGGTTAGGACTTCTTTTAGTATGACAAAATATTTATCGCATGCCATTGCTTTTAATTAGAAAACGGTTCAAATCAGCCTTTAGGCTCAATCATCATACACACTCACGTCAATCTGGCAACCTGTGCTTGCATGTTTTGTTCCAGTAGTGCAATACCTAGTTCAACCACTGGTTGTCAACTTATATACTGCACCTTTAAACAATTGGTAATTTGTTTTTCTTTTTTTGCCACAAATACGATGTGCGATCCACATCCATGACCTGACGCATTGGGTTAAATTAGGCTTTCCGGTCTCCATGGTCAGTCCATTATTTCCATTTTATCTCTTTACCTCAGGGAATGGAACCAACACTTGTGCTAAAAGCTATAGTAAAACATGCCTTTTTCTTCAAAATGGTTACATTAATCATGGTTGTTTTTTATATTTTCATTAAAGGGGAAATCACTTATGAAAGAAAAAATAAGCAAATTCATTACAATAGAAAAGAAAAAAGTCCAAAAAAGGAAAGGCATAAGAATATGGGCAATGGAAAATGAGAAGAACGAAAAAAAAAGACAAAACAGACTAACTCCTGTATTATGTTCTAAATTGAGGTGAAATCATATTAAATCACACAACAACAAAAACTGTTAACCTTTAACATTACCAGTTTATTAATAGCACTAATTCCAAACAGTATAAAACTGAAAATAAAGGAATGGAAAGGAAAAAAAGAGGCGAGAAGAAAAAGGAGAGGTGAAGGGGAGCTGAAAATGCTGCTAGCTGAAAAAACCCACACGGTTTAAAACAGTTTCTTCAAGTGCTGGCCTTTTCCTGGTCTCTCAGCAAGACCATATCCACCTCGCTATACGCCCCGCACCTAGCAGAAAACTTGACAAAAGGTATGAAAAAAGAAAAGAAGAGAAGAGAAGAGAAGAGAAGAGAAGAGAAGAGAAGAGAAGAGAAGAGAAGACTAAACAAAAACACTAAAAGTAATTAAAAGGGGAAAATCTTTTTTGGAATTTTGGACAGACTAAATATATTGTTTAATTTTAGTGAATGACAGAACTGAACGAATGCAGTTTACAAATGCAAGACAATTAAGACAATGAGGCCACCGGACCGACTGACTATATCATTTACAGCTAAATTAAACTATAATTTGTTTTCACAGAATCTGCTTTCCAGCAATAATAACAAAACAGCATTAAAGGAGGACAGCAAAGCATCACAATATGACCGTCTACATCCATGCTAATGTATTAATGGCCTTTATCACTCTCGGTGTCAAGACAAATAGTCAATGAGCAGAACTGAACACACAGTTCTTTCCACAATTAAGAGGCTCACACATTTTTCACATACACTAAATAGGGAGGCCCTTTATGCCAGGTTTACATTGTTTTCTCTGATCCAATCACAAGTAGACAAAAGGGTCTAAATGCTTTGAACTTGACTATTTTAGAACATAAGTCCAGCACACTATTGGTTTGCTGTTGTGGTGTAGATGCTCTTGTGGTTTGTCTGCCTAATAACTCTTGCCATATGGGATTTAAAACTTGCCATCTAATTAATATTGAAGGCCAAAGAATGTGAAAATATTCTCATTTTCTGTTATGTGAGTGCAATATATGCATATATACTGTATAGGTGGAAAGCACCTGTTACCCCCAGCACCAGTTGTTTGATGAAATACATGGTGGTTAATGCTTTATTTCAGGTCAACTCGAAATTCATTAATATGCTGATAATCGTTTTATTTTGTGCAAAGCGACATCTGGGACACAGGGGTACGGTTTCAGTTACCAAGACAAGTGTTTCATGATCAATCTTTTTGCCTGATCTCTCATATATTCCTGTGAATTTTTTTATTTTATTTCCCAAACAATGATTAACAGAGCAAGGAATTTTTCACCGTATTTCATACAATATTTTTTCTTGTGGAGAAAGTTTTATTTTGGCTACAATAAAAGCTGTTTTTAATTTTTTTTAAACGATTTTACGGTCAATATTATTAGCATTCTAAAGCAATATTTTTTCAATTCTCAACAGAAATCTATCTATCTATCTATCTATCTATCTATCTATCTATCTATCTATCTATCTATCTATCTATCTATCTATCTATCTATCTATCTATCTATCTATCTATCTATCTATCTATCTATCTATCTATCTATCTATCTATCTATCTATCTATCTACCTATCTATCTATCTATCTATCTATCTATCTATCTATCTATCTGTCTGTCTGTCTGTCTGTCTATCTGTCTGTCTGTCTATCTATTTATTTATTTTTCCATAAACACACTCAAACTAACTACCTCTGATGTGCTACAATATTTGTTGAATGTTTACAACATCTTTGTGAAAGCACTAAAACAGTATACATGCTGTATTAGGAACTCACAAGATATAATCAAAAGGGATATATTTATAACTGTAAAATGGGCACCAAATGTCAGTACATTATTTTTTTTATTACAGTTTTTCTCAGTCGCTTTGGTGCATTTCTCACAACACTATTTACATTTGCACAACAGTTAATGCATTTCTCAAAACAATTAGTACAAACTGCAAAACTATAGTGGATAACCTGCAAAAGCATGTCACTTGCTCAAAATGGAAAGCTCATTCCTCAAAAGCAAGTGTTCATGTCAATGAAAGTGTCAATGTCATCAAAATAAAAAAGTCCTGACACCATTGTTTATGAACAAGATCATTTGTCATGTTTTCATTATGACACTTTACTCTGTAAATGTTTTCCAATGCAAAAAAGTTCAGACACTTCCTGAAAATGCTCAAGACAGCACTATATACTATTTGATTGGCCATTTGAAAAGTACAGTAAAGTTAGACATCACTGCATTTAGTGAGGTATCTGAGAACAAGACACTGAATATGTATGTTTCACATGTTTACTGCATTTGCTCTTTGCAATTCTAATTTATTCACAGTATTGTGCAAAAGAATAAATACAGCCTTATTTACAACAAATATAAACTTCCTTTGCGTAGAGCTGTGCACAACTGTAAACAATATTGCAGTACATATTGGAACTGAACCTACAACATACACAGGTCTGCAAAGCATTCATGAAATTATTCGATTTAGAAGACATTTTCAGGGGAAAAAATATTTAAATTTTTTATAAAATTTGCTTGACAGATTTTGACAACTTGTTCAACATTTTTGTATGTAATGACTCAAGTAATGAAATGAGGAGTATTAGTTTTATGTGGAATGACTATTCAGCATTCACAAGTTTAGTTAATTTTGACTGACATGACATAAGCAAATTATAATGTTATAAAACAGCAGAGAGTTGTGTGAAAGAATGAGAAACTGCTACTATGATGTGCACAAATGACTTACTGTTTTGAGAAATGCATTAATTGTTGTGCAAATGTAAATAGTGTTGTGAGATATGCACCAAAGTGACTGAGAAAAACTATAGTTATTGTACAATATGTAAATCGCCCAGGTTAATTTCATAACATTCGGTTGAAATATCAAAGAAAGCATATATTACATATGCCCATAAACTAGGGCAGCACGATATAAAAAAAGGACATTATATATTATTTTTAAGATTTATATTGCAATTTTTCTCAAGATAACTTAATTAATTAATACTTTTATATTGATTGGGATGATTTTGTAGGGGAGTGCATAACATATAAATAAACAATTACAATTACAATTACAATTACACAAAAAAACAAATAAAGTAGAGCAACCATACAAATGAAGGAGTCTAACAGTATACAGTAATCGAAAATAATCAAATGTACAATAAAGCTGTATATTCTTCATTGTGTAAATAATGAAATACAATTAATCTTTGTTAAAGCTACAAACATAATAATACATTGTGCTCAAATGTTTTAAACTTGCTTAAAATGTTTACACAGGCCTTAAAAACACAAGAAATTTATAAACTTTCACTTTATTGTAATTAAACTGAAATGACTCCAAAAAACTGATGTACCTGGTCAACTATAATCCTGACTCCACATTGCATGTCCAACGATGTGACTATTGCATATTCACACATTTCAATATCGATGATAAATCTAGCCCTATTATAAAGTTTGGCCAGCCTAAGGGGTGGTTCTTTTTTCTCAAAGTGTAGACCTTTTTGCAGTTATTTGCCTCATTTTCTATTTAATATTTTATTTTTTTATTTTATGAGATTTAAATACTGCATTTTAGTGAAATTTTACTTTTTATTCAGTGACACTTTTTTAATCTAGATTAGCTTGTCAGATGGTCATTTAAATAGAGATTTCCTAAAGATTTAGATTAAAGAAATATGAGTAAATACTTATTTTTAATATACACATTTATTACATTATACAGTTGAAGTCAGAATTATTCGCCCCCTGTTTATTTGTTCCCCAATTTCTGTTTAACGAAGAGAAGATTTTTTTCAACACATTTCTAAACATAATAGTTTTAATAACTCATTTCTAATAACTGATTTATTTTATCTTTGCCATGATTACAGTAAATAATATTTTACTAGATATTTTTCAAGACACAAGCTTAATACAGATACAAGATACAGAGATACAAGATACTTAATACAGATACAAGATACAGCTTAAAGTGACATTTAAAGGCTTAACTAGGTTAATTAGGTTAACTAGGTTAACTAGGTTAGGGTAATTAGGCAAGTTATTGTATAATGATTGTTTGTTTTGTAGACTATCAAAAAAAAAAAAGTAAAAACTGCTTTTATTCTAGCTGAAATAAAACAAATAAGACTTTCTCCAGAAGAAATATTATTAGACATACTGTGAAAATTTCCTGAATCTGTTAAACTTCATTTGGGAAATATTTAAAAAAAGAAAGAAGTATTTCTTAAGGCTAATAATTCTGACTTCAACTGTATATCATTGCATTAAATGTGTTAAAGTTTTCAGTTAAAATCTGAAGCCTATTGTCATTTATTAGGCAAATAACAAACTGGCCAGCGCATTCAACTTTTCTCAGAATTTGCCTATTTGAATAATAAAAAATGTAAACATGATAATAATAAAAGAGCTTCATGATTTGTCTAGCCTCTCGTAAAAAAATATTTGATTGAAAATTCATGGATAACAACAATAGCCAAATTAGCATTACAATTATTTTAATATGGTCCACTTTTGGTGCTTCACACCTTTTTAATCTGTCATTTTTTTTGTTTTAAGGCTCAGATTCAAGGTTTAGAATAATATTTACATTGTAAAATGTTTTCTCTATTTAAAAACAATACAGTAGCGAAAGATGACTTCACTTACATCCAATTGTAAGTTTTCTTGCACAGCTGGATGTTGGACTCATGAAAAATAATATTTTGCATTAGCCAAAACTAATCAGCTAAAGTCACACTGCTGTGACGGTCAACAGAGGATTCGACTTGGTCTTAAAGCCTTTTTCACAATTCATTCAATTTATGATGGCCTAGCAGTCAAAATAGGACAAATGAGCTCATCTATGGGACAAATACTGGACCTTTGTCATTGGGGGTGAATCTTTCGAACCACCTGAACTGCCCCCGGCTACGCGCCTGAAATGTGTCTCCCTCATCTACTTGTGATCTGATCAACAAAAAACGCATCTTAATACCAGGTATAAATGAGTAACAGGCATTTAACTAAAACACTGTAATCTTTTGTTCCCCATTAAAGCAACATTTGCTCTTTTCCTACCATCAGCTTTGATAAAGCGCCACAGTCCTGGACTCATGTGAGCAGGTGTGCTGCTTTTGCCAGTGGAAGCACAAAGTCTAAACACTGTTCCTCAGTCAGCAGGGAGTCAGATTGGCCACTAATTTACAGCAGTTGCCCAGGAGCCCTGGGATTTGGCCAGCTGGACTTTTGGCAGTTTATTGAGTGGTTACATGATCTGGCGACTCAGTGGACTGATTCACAGCCCAGCTCTGCCACTGCCGAATTCATAAACCGCCTCCTCGGGGGCAAATACGCCCTGTTTTGTTATATTTTTTAATAGCAAAGAGGTAGAGAAATTGATAATGCGCACTCATAATGCAGGACCACACCTAATGGGGGGATGCAGGACAGAGGGTGCAGCAGACCTGAGAGCCCCTGTCTATTTCCACCAGCCTTCATCTTAGCCTGACACCCGGTTTCTTGGCAACCGCATTGACAGTGCAGGGGCTGAAGGGGGTCGTGAAGTTCTGAGACAGAAGAAATGGGAGCTGCTTATGCAGGTCCTGACACCGTTGGCTGGCTTTGTCTAAAAATACAGCTCCTCGCCTCACCCCAATATTCTCCCTTACTCGCCTGCCTAATTGAAAACGAAATTTATGCAAACCATTTTTATTTCAGTTTAATGCCTGCTACTGTTCTGCTGATACTTTCAGCACGAGTTCAAAGAAACTATATGAAGGGAGGAATTACATTTTATATTAAAGCTTAAGTGTTGAAGCAGTCTTCGGATATAACGGTTTTAGCAATACGGTACAATGAGTAAGGGCGGATTCGCCTACAGTCTTCACGCATTATTATTATTAAAGCTAACAGATTTCATTTTTCATTTTCCAGGTCTTTGATTTTTATAGTTTTTTTTTTATTATTAATGTATACAGTTTTATTACTTTACTCTTCAGAGCTAGACTTTAAATCCAGAAATAAGAAAAATAATTATTTATACATTGAAAAGAAACAGCAGACAGAGACAACAACCCAATTAAAATTAAACAAAAGTTGCCCATGTCAATATTAATGTATAATTTATGCATTTGGGGTGGCAAGGTGGCTCAGTGGTTAACACTGTCACCTCGCAACAAGAAGGTCGCTGATTTGAGTCCCAGCTGGGCCAGTTGGTGTTTCTCTGTGCAGTTTGTATGTTCTCCCTGTGTTCCTGTGGGTTTTCTCTGGGTGCTCCGGGTTCTCATACAGTCCAAAGACATGCACTATAGGTGAATTGGAGAAAATAATTGGCCGTAGTGTATGAGTGCGTGTGTGAATGCGAGAGTGTATGGGTGTTATTGGGTTGCGGCTGGATGGGCATTTGCTGCGTGAAACATTTGCTGGAATAGTTGGTGGTTCATTTCACTGTGGCGACCTCTGAAATAGAGACTAAGCTGAAGGAAAATGAATGAATGAATGATTTGAAAAATATAATAATTTCAATAATTTTTTAAATTTTTTATAGTTTTTTTTTGTTATTAATGTATAGAGTTTTATAACTTTACTCTTACTTTAAAGCTAGACTTTAAATCCAGAAATAGGAATAATTTATGCATTGCAAAGAAACAGCAAACAGAGACAACAACTAGAGGTGTGAACCTACACTTGTATCACGGTTCGGTTTCGATTATCATGCCATCGATTCGGTTCAATTCGATATCTCGGTGCATCAACGATGCTTTCCATACACAATTAAATTTTTTTCTTCACAACACAAGAATTTTTTTTTTTATTAAAATTTATAAATATATTTATATTTATATATTACTTGTGATACAATTTTGTCCTTTAATACAAGCAGTCAAATATATTTACTGTACCTTTAACTTTACCTGCTCAAAGAAAACCCTTTTTTAAATGTTTTAAAAAAAACTCAAATACCTCCACAGAAGACAACATGAGTATTTACAGCAAATAAACTAATTACTATTATCCCGCTTGCTTTGAGCTCTCTTGAGCGAGTTCTTACACTCCTTTGAATAATCATTGTCTTCACCCGCTCAACAAAAAGGGCTGCGATTGGCTCTAAAACTGTCAGCGATGTTCACTGACGAATGACGCGGGAAGAACAGCCGCGGTTACAGTTTATAGGCGCATAATGCACAGTTATCACAGGTAATTCGTAACAGATGCGGTGGAAAAAAACTCGAACTTCAGACAAATAACTCGTCTCTGGATCCACAGTATATACAGGAATCAGAGAGTGAAATTCAATACCTTTTAAGACCTTTTTTAAGACTCTTTCCAAACAGACCTTAAAACCACTTTAGGTTTCAACCGGAAACACTGGCGAGATTTTAACTTACAGTATTTTTACTAAATATTAATGTAAGAAATTATTCCAAAACTAAAACATTTTTCATTTACTGAATAAAAATCTATTAAATCTAGCTAATTCAGCAGGTTGGCGCCTAAAGAGCTGCAGAAATAATGGTGTTGCCTTGATTACTGCAGTAAACAAAGCAGCATAATGTCAAATCTAGTAGGATTTCATTGATTTCATAAACTACACAGCATACGGATATTGGCAGATTTAATTCAAGCAAACTTTAGCATACAACCATACATTGCATATTCAAAAATGCTATAAATTTTATACCCTGAAAAATAGCATTTAAGACTTTTTAATACTTTTTAAGGGCCTTAAATTTCTCTACATTGATTTATCAACTTTTAATACTTTTTAAGACCCCGTGGACACCCTGTTTAGGCTTTTTGCCGCCTGCACTGACCTCTTTGCCTGTGACCATGCTACGCTTCTGGATTACCTTTATGATACTGTGTACCTGTTGACCATTGCCTGCCTGACTTTTTTTCCACAACTGCATGTGGATCCTCAAAACGGTTATTCCCTGTCTCCAGTGTTACACATTTTAAGGAATAACAAACAGAGAACAATGAAACTACACAAAACACAAAATACCCATATCAATATTAATGTATGATTTATGTAATTGGAAATGGAGTAAAAAACAATTTTTACTTTTGATTGTTGATTTCATCAACAATGACTGTTGATTGTTGATCATTTGATTTGTGTGTCTTTGTCAAATAAATGAATTGATAAACAGAAAAGATATTATATAAATATTACTTTATATAACAGAGTAAATTACAGCTTTTTTATTGCACATTTAAAATGTAGGTGCATTAATATTTTATAATTATAATGAAATAGAAATATTATTATATTTTAATACTTTCTCAATGACATTTATATTCATTTATGTCATAATAATAATAGATTTCCAACCAGAGAGAAAGATCAGGGAAATGCTGTTACATAATATTGCACGGTAAGAATACATGTTGAATCTAAACCCAAAGTGTCTGTGAAAGCAAATGTGCCACTTCCTAAATATCAAGTGCAGAGTAGCAAACTGCCATTAAGCATTGCTTGTCAACATGAATAAAACAACAGCAGTCCAGATATGGTCCACAGAGAATACTCCTCTTTTCTTTGAAGAATAATGTATGATCTTGTTTTCATGAGTGTCCCTCAAACCCCTTCCTGGGATTATACTGAACGTACGCAATCCAACACAACAATGAATAAATCATATCTGCATTTCTGGTATTTGATACACTCACCTCTGAGCCTAAGGATACCTCTTTCGCTCAAAACCTCGATGCATTGGTGGGCCAAAAATGTGATTAAAAGAGCAAAAATTCTGACCTTGCACTTGATAACAGTCATGCTTGTTCAGAACAGAGCGTTTGAAAAGCCTGGAGGTGTTTATTGATCCTTCCTGCATTACCCCATATATTGAGCTCTGCCTCTGTAGAACATGAGTATAAGGGTATTGCTGGGTAATTTGGGCTCGCCAATTTGTCTCCTGGCACCGGCAGTGCGCTGCAACTGACAGATATGGCACAATGAACAAGGACTTGTTGTTATTGTTGTTTAATAGCACGGCGGGCTTAGATTACTTTGAAGCAGTGTTCCGAAAAATATTACGTAAATGGGAAAAAAACGGAGAACTGTGGCTGCTCGGGCTTGTTTAAAAAGGATCACAATGTTAGAAATACAGTTAAAGTCAGAATTATTAGCCTCCGTTTATTTTTTTAAATCCAATTTCTGTTTAACGGAGAGAAGAACACATTTCTATAATAGTTTTAATAATTAACTCTGCTGACTGCGCATGCACCTCACGAAACAGACGAGGCTTTAATCCTTGACGCGTTCGCTGTAGTGATATTCTTTAAAATGACAGGAGGCGGTCAAAAGAAACCCACCGTAAAATCTGACGGATAAACAGAGAAGTAGAAAGTTTCTGGAACTATGTCATATCATTATTATTGTTCAAGATTTTTAAACTGATTAATTTTATAATTTATTTTAATGATTATAAACAATTTTATGTTAAATAATAATGTTTTTTTTTTTTTTTTTTTTTTTATTAAACTTTGATGCATCACTTGCTTTTGTTCATATCTAGGACAGTTCTACTTATTAAAGTTAAATATCAATGACAACAGAACATGGGCTGCTCTATAAATATATATTTTATAGAGTGGAGGAACTATGACTTCACCTTGTAGGCTAATCGGCTGCTAGCATAAAACTGGTTCCCTCTATAAAATCCCTATAGGATTTTCCTATAGGCTTTTCGAAGATTGCAAATAATAACCTTTGTGTTCAACACAGTTCATTACACTTACACGTTTTGTCCAGCCGGATAATCCTCACGAAAATACAACTTTTAGCACTTTTGGATCTTAAATGCAAAAGCAAGAACTGAAAAGCTAACATTAGGCTATAAACGGACTACAGTGCCTTCGGGGCGCTCGCCTGTGACGTCAGCACCACCCGTTTTACGCTTATATTTAGAAATATGGTTCATGACAAAGATTTACTCTCTCAGTTTATTATATTATAATCCACGCTATATATTATAAACAAATATATACGCAAAAACATAGACCTACGTGCCTTTTAGATAGTTTTTTACGTGGGAAATGCATTTTCCTACGGTTGTTGTAAAAGTTTTAAAACTGTATGTAAAAATGCGCCTACATAGTATTATCATAAGAGATATTTAAATAAGTGTATTGCTTGCGTGCATACAGCCTGCTTACCTTAGTAACAGACAACAGAAATGAGGCAGGAGGACAGCTATCAAATGCCTCCAAGTCCCATCATGGACACAGAACAACATTCAATATTCTTTTTATTGCCACGAAGTACAGTGAAATGTAGACCATACAGTCACATATGCTATACATTTTAAGGAGGAGTGTAAACATCATCACAATGCTGAGCCGGCATCGCCGATCCTCCGCCCCGCCCCCGTTGCAAACCCGCTCATGAAAAATACACACTCAGGTCCCTTTACACTAATACAGCTTAGTTTTAAAATGGCATTTTAGAACGAAAATGACCCACGTTCACACTGGTGTTTCATCTAGCATTTCTGAACAGCCCTCAATCCACAGAAAACGCACATCACGTGACCACACCCACACACACACACACAGACAGCCACAGACACACACACACTGTCATGCGCTTGTCTGAGCTCCAGAGAACAGTGTACATCGGACAGTTTATCAAGCATGTATCGCTGGATCGTGTCTCACTATAGTTGTTAAACGTGATATTTAATTAATCTTGTCTCTATCCAGGGCTTAATTTTTGCTGGAACACGCCGGATCCGCCACATCATTTTACCGATCTCCCTCCTCAACTGCCCTCCTCCCCTGTCCGCTGTTCATTTAGCAACTTGATAGCAACAGTCTTATTAAAGAAGCGTAACCAATTAAAAAAATCAAGAGTGTGATGTAACTGATGTGTTTTATGTCATAGAATAAAATGTGAAAGTATCTTAAGTTTGTGTTAGTCACGGACCTTATTCCGAAACTGCTAAAATGCTAACTCGCTTCCGGGTTTTTGCATACAAATTGACGTCATAGTTCCTCCCCTCTATTATGGCAAAAATAAAATCCCCCCCAAAAAGAGTACACTTACTAAAAATACTGACTTTTTTATAGGGCTGGACAATAATTCGATATCAATATATATCGCGGTAGATTTTTTTTCAGTAACGGTGATATGAGTTTTAAACCCATTTCCGGTATTTCAATATAAATTTGCATATATATATATTTTATTATTTGTACTATATCTTATATATTAGCATTTGTCGCTGAATGACGTTCAGTGCTCAGCCGTCATTCAAGAGCATGATGTCACTTGTGTGACGACGTACATCACAGACACGCGCTGCCAGCGCTCAGCAGTTGGTTAAGCTCCGTGACCGTCGCAGAAAGTTTTAGCTACAAAATGAGTGCCCTGAATACAGATACGAATGAACAAGCGTCCACAAGTAAAAATGCAGATGAAATAGTTGATAAGAGAGGAAAGACTAATGCAGTGGTGTGGAAGTGGTTTGGCTTTTTAAGTTCTGATGAACGTATAGTTTCGGTGCTCTGCAAAATGTGCGGGAGAGTGGTGCCGACTAGCAGCGGGAACACATCAAATCTGTTTCACCCGATTAAACATCCTGAGAGTGAGAAGATGAGGCATCATAAAAGTTTAAGCCAACCTCCCCGACACCGAAATCAGCGGTGTCAGAAGAGAAGGCAATGAAGCAAACACAGATGCTATGAGGCGCCGTATAGGATTGAAATCAAACTTCACTTCTCAACACATACATAAAACACGTGACGTGCATATACACTTTACTATTGAATGTTCAAAACATGTATGAAACTTGCGCATATACATATAAACTTGATGCATGCATTCACCTACATACACACGCACGTACATATAAACTCCATCCTCACATAAACACCCAAATTAACACTCACATTATACACGTAAACTCGCTGCATGCTGGCAAATAGCACTCGCCCAAACGTACAAAATAAAATTCACAAACACATTTATTAGGAATCAGGTTAATGCAAAGCTGATGAAATAGAAAGAATGTGATTAATAGAGCTATTAAATCTGTTAAATAATGAAAATTTGTTATATAAAATAATATAAAATATTAGTCGATATAAATAGACTGTGTAAAATATATAAGAAATATTTTGTTAAACCTTTAATTAGTTAATTATACACAAATATAAATACAGATAGAACCCTCAGCTTATATATATAAGCTGAGTCTGAGAGTTTTATTTATTTGATAGTTTATTTCACACTTCTTGTTTGTAAGGGCTAAATACAAATAAAAAGTGAACATAAATTTTTTTGTACTGTTTTTATTTTTTTAAAGTTATAAGAGCCTGGATGTTTATAGACTTTGCAAATTCAGTTTGCAGACATTTGTTGGTACAGACATTCATTGTGTGAGATCTTGCCGGTTTTTTTCTGGCTTTTTAATATTGTCCATATCGATATTGGAATTATATCACATCGACCGAAATTAAGAAATATATCGTGATATAAATTTTTGCCATATAGTCCAGCCCTACTTTTTTATAGATTTAGCCCATTCCACAATTCACACATTACTGTCTGGCTAGTTTGTGTCCTCTGCTTATATGCCAAGGCAATAATGGTCAAACATTCCTGACCCTTATCACCAATAAAGCCTAAAAAAACAAGGCAACAGATATTGAAACCGATAGGTTCAAATATTTTTTTCCAGTTATCAAATAAATAATTTTGTTACTTCATTATACTTTTGTAACTTTTATGTAATATATACATCAGTGTAAAACATATGAATGGTGGAAAAACATATTTCTGTAATTGTGTATTAAAACCACCTGGGTCTGCACTTTTGCCATGGCCTCTCTTTTTGGTTTTAACTTATCCCTCTAGTTTTTCTAAACTTTTTAACAAAAACTTTCCTCCTTTCCCACGGCTGTTGCAATTTCTAGGCAAGAATTATTGGTCATCTGGTTATCCCTATGATCACGAATGGATGGATCATAAAGATGTGTGTACAATCGTACCTCAAAACATGGCGCCACGTGAACTGTTCGCTCGACTCTCAAAATATTTTGAGCACTTCGCCAGCCAAAATCATGTTGTGCGCACCCAAAGCAAACCTCCACAAAATCAGCGAAGACGATACATTTGCCGCAAGCACTCAAGCAAACTAGTGAACTCATCGAGAATAAATCAGGCTTAACAATGGTTTGTTCTGTAGACAACCGGGAAAAAAAATATTGCTTAAGGGGGCTAAAAATGCCACTGGCTTGCAGGGTTCGAGACTTGTGAAGCTGCGCATCGATGGAATTGCTCTTCAATGTTTGGACTTTCAGCAGTGAAAATTAAACCACACTGAACTGAACTAAACTGAACTTAAACTCTTGAAAACTGGACTGACACTGTTTCAAGTTACTATAATGTTCTATGTGAAGCTGCTTTGACACAATCTACATTGTAAAAGCGCTATAGAAATAAAGATGAATTGAATTGAATAATATTGACCTTAAAACGAATAAAAAAAATAAATAAATAAAAACTGCTTTTATTCTAGTCGAAATAAAACAAATAAGACTTTCTCTAGAAGAAAAAATATTTTAGGAAATACTATGAAAAATTCCTTGCTCTGTTAAACATCTGGTAAAAAAATTCACAAGAGGGCTAATAATTTTGACTCCAACTGTGTGCTTAAACCTTGTTCATGAGGAAATGTCTGGGAGAACGAGGCCTATGACAATTTTATGGTGCATTATGCTTCTTTATTTGAGTAGTTTGGACTGTGTGAGTAGTTCAGTGAAGACAGATATAGTGCTTAAAGTCTGTAAACCAGCAGCTGCAGCACATTAAAGAACAGGTCTGTGAGTTTAGATGACTGGAAGCGGTGTTTATGTGCTTCATGGAAATCAGACACATTTCTCTAAAGCTTCAGGTTCTGTCTTTACAGCTGAAGAGTGTCATTTTCTGTGCCATTAGAGGCACCAAACAAAATGACAACATTGATTAACTCAAATAGGTTTCCACTGTTGATTGCCTTTTGCTGGAGAACGGTTCTCAAACAGATCTCCGTTCAAAACTCATAACATTTTTGAGCCAGGAAATACTATGTTGAGCTAATTGTAATGACAGAAAATATTTTAGATAAGTTTTATTATTAGAATTATTATTTATAATATTATTATTATAATAAGCCAAAAAATATTATGAGTTATTATTATTATTAATTCAATTTACTGGACCACAGATATTAAATAAATTAATAATAATAATAATAATAATAATAATAATAATAATAATAATAATAATAAATAAATAAACACAATATGTTTGTTTATTGGTATAACCAAGACAATATACTAGTAGTCTGTACTACTACTGCTAAAAATAGTAATAATATATACATTTATTATTATTATTATTATTTATTTATTTATTTTTGCCAATAAAATAAAATAAAAATATTCATCACATTAAATACTGTAATGCTAACTAATGGGATCTTTTTGTAAAGTGTTATAACAAATAGAACTGATAATAAAATGTTAAAGGGGAAATGAAGCACTCAGTCAAGTTTACATTATTTTGTATATTAAATTCCTCACTAATCAAAATATATTAAATAAACTCGATTAGATCATTTGGAAGAAAACGGCGTGTTTTACTATAGCTTTTAGAGCTAGGGCGCCGCCATCTTGGAATATCCTGACGTCACAGATACAGGCAGATACAGCAAAGCCTAATTTAACCCAATGCGTGAAGTTGTGGACATGGAGCTGGTGCAAATACAAGCATCAGATGTGTGTCTAATATAAAAATATATATTTATTCTATTCTCCTTTTTTCTCTTTTAATTACAGATATTTTGATACGCTTTGCTCCACTCTCTGTATTACGCTGCCTGACTGCCTGTCTGGGTTTCAACAAGGTCTGCTACTGACGTAATGGGGGCAGGTACTTTCACTTTTCACTACTACAGAGAGGGGTGGACTGGCCATAGGGAGCACCAGGACATTTCCCGGTGGCCTGATGGTCAATATGGCCTCCCGCGCATGAAACCCAGACAGGCAGTCAGGCAGCGTAATACAGAGAGTGAATCAAAGCGCATCAAATGATCGCTAATTAAAAGGGGAAAATAGAAAACTAAAATAAATATATATGTTTATATTAGACACACATCTGATGCTTGTATTTGCACCAACTCCACATCCACAACTTCACCCACTGGGTTAAATTAGGCTTTACAGTCTCCGTGTTCAGTCCTTTATTTCCATTGTATCTGTTCAGCTGAGGGAAAGGAACCAATCCCGTGACGTAAGATACAGTGATGTTCCAAGATGGCAGCCCCCTAGGTCTAAAAGATATAGTAAAACATGCTGTTTTCTTCTAAATGGTTACATTAATCGAGTTTGTTTAATATATTTTCATTAAAGTGGAATTTAATGTACAAAATAATGTAAACTTGACTGAGTGCTTTATTTCCCCTTTAACATGCATCCAACGCAATTTACATAAACAATTTAGTTATGAGGAACTGTGAACTTCCACTTTCACTGCAATGCTATCCTGGATAAAAAAAAAATCACTTTCTCTCCAGAACATCAACCCACCGGAGGTCCACTGAGAATTCATACTACCTCTTCAAAAGGATTTTAATGATATAAATGTGACCTCTTTTTTATCCCCCCACTTCACCGTTTCTTTTGCAACATAATTGATTCTTCAGTCCGAAGGTCTCTCCACCATAAAGGTGTGCGCTGGAAATTATGGTCAGATTTGAAAAGCAGTGACCTTTGAAGTGCTTTGCGATAGCGGGCTCTTCATGATTCCAGCCCATGAGCTGCTCCTTCATTCTAGTGATATAAGAACGGCTAGAGGACACAGGAAGGAGGCCGATCACTAGTGGCTGACAATAAGTGTGTATGTGATCCAACATGTCTGCCTGAATATGTGATTTCACTCAATTTCAAGCATGACTGCCCCTGCACGACTCACGCATTTCCTTAAAATATTCCCCCGGAAAACATTTATCTAATCCCTTCCAGGGCTCTTTGGCTCTGCAGGCTGGCGAGCGCACACAACCGGGTCCAAAAAATAGAAAAGAAAAAAAAAAAGTCCCATTTTGGAAAGCAAAGTATCAACTTTGCACATGCAAGCACCGTTTTTGTAACACCAATGCTGTCGGTTAATTAAAAAAAAACGTAAATTAAAATAAAACTGCCTTTATTTCAGGGTTTAGTTTTTGTTTTTGAATTTCCATTTCACTTTTCTCTCATTTTACACTGCCAGCTTTAATTTGAATAATCAAACTTCAAAGGCTTTCTGCTTTTTTAAAGCACAGTGTGCCTGGGCTGCCATTCTGCTCTGAAACGCTTGCGCCTTATCTCAATAGACAGATGTCTTCTCATCTCCAGGATGGTGATTTCAACATCTTGTGCCTCGAAAAATTTGACTTAGCTCACTGACCAGCAACAAGCTGGAGGTTGTAAAGTGAGGGGTGAAAGCATGTCTAAACCGGTTTAACTGGAGAACAGAGAGCTACTGTAAAAATGTATTCTTCCTCAGATAATTAATTAAAAGAATTCATAGAGCAGGAAAAAAATGTTGGTGGGCTTCCTGTCCCGAAAGGCTGGATTAACAATTTGGGCACGTGCCCAGGGGCAGCAGGTCCAGGATGGGGCAGAGCCATGCCCACGGGGCACCATGCAAACTAGACAGAGATACAGAACAATGGCCATAGTATAACAACATTAATCCAATTTATGAGCATGCTTATGCAAATAAAGATTAGAGGAAAGCACTCAGGTGACAAACTTAAATGTCTTAAAGGGGACCTATTATGCAAAAATCACTTCTATAAGAAATTTAAACAGTTGTGTGGCAACAGTGTGTACATGTAGCCAGCTTTTATTGGTAAAAATCTATAAAAAAAAAATTATAATCACACTTGATAAAAACAGTGTCTGTAGAAACACTTTGACTTATTCCCTTTGTATCTGTCATCAGAAGGGGAAAGTCCCACCCATTAGTGACAATAGCCCCTTTCCCACAGTGATACCAGTAAATATCCAGAAAAGTTCCGGAACGACTTTACCAGTAAATTCAAAAAAGCGCCGTTCACAAAGGCAAGGACGTTACGGAATTTTTCTGGAAAAGACCATTCACACATCCATTCCAAAATACAGATAAATTCTGACATCATTAACCAGAAATTACCTCTAAACGGCTGAGCTTGTATTTGTAAACATTTGACTACATTACAAACTCTGTGGATGGATAAGTATTGTGAACAACTTTAATGAAAACATATGGAGGGACACTTTCGCATGTCGAGATGTACATAATATGTGTGTGAGCTGGCGCTCACTGGCTGCTTCAAGTGCACACGCGACGCATTAAGCAACTGAAGTCAGCAGAGCTTGAAGGTAAACAAACAACGGCTTATCATAAGAATCTTATCGATAATTATTTACACAGTTGGCATTAAAAGAGAACATAGAAACGTTATCTGACTAGCATATCTAGCAGCTAAATGTGTCTGGAAAAATATTCAAAGGCTTTTATTTTCATAAACAGCGCGGATATGAATGCGTCTGAGTGTTCTGATTGGCTAAAGTAGACATCTCACGTCAGCGCGTTCTAAACGTGAACGCACCCTTTCCGGCAATGTTCCTTCTGCGTTCACAGAGAGCAGCATTCCGGCAAATTACCGGTAATGTTACAACTTCTCTTTCCGGAAAATTGCCGGAACGAATTTACCGGTATTTTCGAAAAGGGCCTGTTCACACATACAGACCTTTCCAGAAAATTGCCGGTAATTTTCCAGAAAGGTTGGTATGTGTGAAAGGGGCTAATATATCCTTCATTAGCATAGACAAAACTGAGTAAGAAGCAGCTGTCCAGAGAGTTTTCACCATAACTGCTGTAGATAATGTCTACGACTAAGAGGATTATACGTGGAGTTAAGGCTGATTTAAACTTCTGCATCGAGTGATCGCTGTGACCCACGGCACCTGCCTTGCGCGTAGCTGTGCATTTATACTTCTGCGCGCTGTTTGTGTTGCTCTACAATAACACTTCCAAAACTCTATCTGGCTGTAGGTTATGTTATGTTTCTGTGTATCGAGTTTCTTCATGGGTGTTTTGTTTTTTTCTGAACACTACCTTGATGTACAAGTAGCTAAAACTTGCTCATTCAGAGACAGGAACTGGCGTCCGTGCAGCAACTTTAATCATAAGGTAACCACAAAGAACTGGAGCTCATTTATGGCACTCAACACTTGTAAACACTCGCTCCAAGCTCGCGGCTCTCAGCACCACCCACACTTGGCACAGCACGTTGTTTTGACGTATAGTTACACTTTTGAGAGGTGCACATCAGTGTCAGCGTCAGCCATGGTGAGGTCTATGCGACTGTGCGAAGGCTGTGGTGGACCATACACGTGCGCTTGACGCAGAAGTATAAATTAGCCTTTAGGATACAAAAATGAACACTGGAGTCTCCATATACTTTCTTCTGAGCCACTTGTTTTGACATTTTCAGCTTTTTACAGAGCTAGTCCTGTTTTGAATCTGTTGCTCTGCTGATGCACAGGCATTTGTAGCTCCGCCCTCTTTTGAAGAAGAGCACAACCTCATTTAATTTTAAAGCGACAGTCACCAAAAAGGCACAATTTGAATCAAAGGCTAAAAAGGGCTTAAAGAGTTATAAAAACTATTTGTGGGGTATTTTGAGCTGAAACTTAACCTACACTCTAAACACTCTAGAGTCTTCAAAGACTTATTTTACATTAATTAAAAGGGGCATAATAGGTCCCCTTTAAATAACATCAGTAGTAAAATACAGACAACAAGGCTAAATTAACGAATGAATGAACGCAACTAATAAACGGGTTCAAAAACCAACAACTATCAAAAAATGATACAGCTAAATGGCTTTAATGTCATCGCAAAAATACAGAGAGAAAGGGGACAACACTTCCTAACAATAGCAATAGCAACTTCCTAGCAATCTTCAGATGCAAAAACCTCTAAATGCCATCTGAAATGTTCTCCTAAATTGAAATACATATACATACAATCCAACATTTATAACCACTGCAGATAAATCGCCTCCCGCGTCATTCAAATTGTGTACATGAAAGCATTTAGGCTTCCCTGTAAGATATACAGTAATGATGTCAGGAAAAGTTGTGGTGGGACCAGGGCTTAATTTGTGCTGAAACATTCCGGATCCGGCACCTCTGAAATCTTATCCGGCACCTCATTTTACTGATCCCCCTCCTCAACTGCTCTCCTACCCGTCCGCTATTCACTTTCACTTTCTTTCGCGACTCCCACCCCACTCACTTCCATCTGCGACAGTCCTCTGCCATCCACCGCCCCAACAACCCCAAAGCCCCCCACCAACCCCCACCCCCAAAATCACTGCTTGATGAAACATGACGCTGGTGAATTTTTGACGCTGGTAAAAGCAATTACATTGTGTAACCAACAGATGGCGACAAACAACCATCAAAATTATGTGACTGAATAGGTTGTCAGAAATAATACACCTACAGTATAAAAAAACATGACGATTTATGTGTGAATTGTTGAATCATTAATTGAAGATAAATATGATCTGTTGTACAAGATGTTAGATTTCTATATTTAGCAATATTAGCAACAGTAGCAAAAATCATATTTCATATTGAATACTTTTCTTTCTTCAGCTGGTTCTTTTTTTGATTGTTATTTTTATTAACATTACAGGTTCTAAGTTCTGTTTGTTAAAAGCAATGTTTTTTGCTGTAATATTTTTATATAAATGGAAAGCAAATGACATTTGTCTCCTTCCTTTTTTGCTGATCCGAAAAATAATCCGATCCGTGACTAAAAAAACCGTAGTGAGATCCGAACTGCAGATTTGTGATCCGTTACACCACTAATATATATATATATATATATATATATATATATATATATATATATATATATATATATATATATATATATATATATATTATAGGTGGGCATAGATGAATTTTTTTAATCTAGATTAATCTAGAATAATTTAGAAATTAATCTGGATTAATCTAGATTAAAATGGCTCATTTGAATTCTGCCGAAGGTATTCAGAATATGTGTGTTACCCAAATAGTAAGTCTTTGAAATGGGGTTTCTCAAGCCGGGTGTCGCATTAGACCAGGGTCTCATCTCCAAAATGTTTCCAAAATGCATCACAAACTGCTTGAGAAACTGTTTTACTATGATAATTGGTGATGAAAATAAATGATGTTCAATAAGATGTACTTGTGTTTACTAACTGTTTATTCAGTTGATGTTGAACTGTAGGCCTACATAAGCTCCAAACAGCGAATTCTGAAGAGCTTAATCTGACTAAAGTCATCACTGAACTAAACAGAAATGGAATTAAGACGTGGAGTATGCAGATATTAGTGGCATTATTGAAGTAAACACTGCGGTCTTTAGGACCTTTCGCCATATTTTCCGACAAGGTCCACACGCGGCTGTCAGAAAGGACTGCACACACACACATACACAAACACACACACACATCGTGAAATGCGGAAGTTTTTTTCTTACCATTTGGCATGCGTCATTAAATTCCATAACTCTCTCACCTGTCCTTACTCCGTATTTCCGTCTAATACCCCAGTTTTTCACGAAGGAATAAATGAAAATTGAAACTGCCAAACTGCAGTCTCTGCTGATTTAATTTCAAAATAGCATGCGGCTCACCAGTCAGGTATATATCCGCGGTAATATTTTAAGGTGAAAGCCATCATAGCTTGCGTAAAATAGACCCAGCTCCCAACCCAACTTTGAGAATAGATTAACGGCGATATTTTTTTTTTTCGCGCGATAAGAGTCTCGCATTAACGCAGCACGTTGATGCCGTTAACGGCCCAGCACTAATATATATATATATAGATATATATGTGTGCGTGTGTGTGTGTGTAAATGAGTGTGTACGGATGTTTCCCAGTTATGGGTTGCAGCTGGAAGGGCATCCACTGCGTAAAACATATGCTGGATAAGAATAATAAAGGGACTAAGCTGAAAAGAAAATGAATGAATATATATATATATGAATATATATGAATATATATATATATATATATATATATATATATATATATATATATATATATATATATATATATATATATATACATATATATACATATATACATATATATACATATATATATATATATATATATATATATATATATATATATATATATATATATATATATATATATATATATATATATATATATATATATATATATATATATATATACATATATATACATATATACATATATATACATATATATATATATATATATATATATATATATATATATATATATATATATATATATATATATATATATATATATATATATATATATATATATATATATATATATATATATATGACAGCTAGAATAACTGCTGATTTTCTGGTCATGTGCCTACTGCATTGGTTTACCATTAATGGCAAACAGAAAAGGCTATAAGACAATAATATTAAGCCTGATCAGCACCTTATATTGGCATATAAGTCTCTAAGAGGTTTGTCTGTTCCTTGAATTAAAGTGTAAATGTGTCACAGTAGGGGAGCAAAGTCTATGACAAATTCAGTTTCAAGCTTTCCTTTCATGTCTTCAAGAAATGGCAGTAAAACAGTAAGAAAACGGGGCAAAAATTTGTGGGAGGTTCAAAATCAACCAATAATACAGGATTTCTTTTAAAATGCAAACACAATCACACATACAAATAAACTGTAATCCAGCTAGTAATCTAAAAACAAATATTCTGTTTGCTTCAATCCTGCTGATGAACAACAAAAAAAGTGTGTGAACAAAACTGGATTTGATGTAGCGAAAAAGGACAGAGTTGCATTGATAACGAATAGATGAATAAACAAATAGAACACATGAATAACTTCCATTTCTACTCAGAGGCAAAGCTGAATGTTCACTGAATACAAAGAAGTCTGTTCAGGACAGGACTGCATGTGAAGAGAACAGAACAGCTTTCCTTTTCTTTTCAGGGGGATCCTAGTGTTCTATACTGTAAAAATACTGTACTTATACCATTATGCACTTTTAAATAGATACATTATTCATGCTTTTGTGCTTTTAGAAATAGAGTTCAATCATTCTGTCCCTGATCTGGACACGGACAGTAAAAGGTCAAAGCATTTTTGGTGCATTTTGTTTGGTCAGTTCTGTCTCGCTACACTGCACAAAGTCAATACACATTGAGGTCAAGTGAATATCGAGCGCAACGCATGGAAAATGTCATTTTGCTTCTGTCTTTGGGATTTCTCTGTATAAATCATTTGTGCAAAAACATATATCCCACTGGAACAAACCGATGTCCTATGGAGGGGGTCAGATTTATACTTTGTGAAGGACAAGCCTCTCAGAAAATGTCTTGATATTGCACCTGCACTGAGTGTACTGTAGCTGTTTTGGCTGCATCTCATACTGATTCACAAGCAAACAAGTCACTCTTTAGAAAACAGACAAAAAACATTTGAAGAAACTATTTCTAAAGATAAATTAGCCTATTTTAAATTAATTAAAAAGGATTCAATAATGATTACAATAAAGATGATAAACAAAAAATGGCTTACTAAATAAAATCACAAAATTATTCCAAAAGAGGTTTGCTTCAAAAAAATGATCAAATTCAATTCAATTTAATTCATGTTTATTTGTATAGCACTTTTCACAATAATTATTGTTTCAAAGCAGCTTTACAAAAGGTGCACATTATTACATTAAAATCAAAATCAGAAAAGTAAAGGTTATTAGTTACCATAACTTTATTAATGAGTAATAACACTAATTAACTAGTTACTGATTACTAAAGTTATTATATGAAAACATAGTTCACTTGCAGTTATAGAGTATATAGATACAGTTTAGTTACAACAGAAATATTTTGTTAGTATAATTGTCTACAACCTTTTTTTTGTCCACTATATAATCGATATCGTTGTCAAATATGCAATTTATTGCGGATACGTACCCATGTCTACATTTCTGGGAACAGCAACATACGTAACCGGAGGTACATCTGCTCGCTTTTTTTTGCAAATCCACCAGAGGCAGATGTGTACGCTTTTGATGATATATCTCAGATTTCTCTCACGCCTCCTCTTCTCGTGTAAATTCACCAGAGGGTACAATATACACTTCAGCTGACCAGGTCAGCTTGCTGTCGACTGACTGACTGACTGCCTGATTGACGACTGACTCACCCATCCCCTTTCCTAAACCCAACCGAGAGTTTTTTAAAAGTAATCTAGAAAAAGAAAAAAATTTGCGGCCTCGTGATTTTACCTTGTTTTTAGCCTGTTGTTCATTTATTTATTTATATTTTGCTTTACCTGGCTCTTAGAACCGTGCTTCGTCGGATTCGAACCTTGTTATCGCGGTCAACTCAGCTCTGCGTCTCAAGTTCACAGACATATGCAGCAAGCATCTGGACAAACTGGTAACACCGTAAAAGCCACACAGAGGTAAGTGGTAAGCTCGTAGAGCGAAAAGAAACAGAAGCCATCGACGGCGTCATACCACCCCGTATCGTTCATTTTAAAGCTGACATGCAGCCGGACGTACCACTGGCTATATAATCTGCGTCTTCGGAAATGTAGACGGGGATCTTTTGACCTCATATACAGTAAGCAACTTTTCCTATGCAATTTGAACAATACATTTGGTTCCAGTTCGGCTCATTTTAATGTGGTGTGGCAGATTGTTGTAGCTACATGAGGACTGGCCTTTGAATTGCTGTTATTTCCGCCAATATACTCTATAAGAAACCATCAAAATAGAACATGATTTACATGACGTCTGTTATCTGAGGGATGAGAGACTGTCATATTATGTTATTTTACATGTATGAGAGAAACGCAGAGTGTGAGTTTATGGCATGACAGATATGCTGTGCATCCGCTGATATGAACAGGAATAGTGTGATTACTATGCTGTCAGTGAAACGAAGTGCTCAGTCAGTCTGTTTAAGAGCAAAAGATGCAAGCAAAACTACCACAGAAAACCATAGTGCCAAACTTACAGTACATGTGGTAGTATGTTTTTAAAAAGAAAGTAATAATATTATTGAAAAAAAATTAAAACTCAACTACAAAAAATGTCAAGCTTGTAAACCCTATGCTACATAGTTACACCTCAGGAAAGCCATTCACTGACCATAAACGCAATAGTTCACCAGCTGACTTTGTTGCCTGTATAATAAAAAACATTAGTTTTATTTAGTTATAGAGACATTAACATTCATAGTTATCTTACATTTTTCAACATATTTTTTTTAGAATCTAAATGCAAGTTTCTGAAAAGAAATCAAACTGTGACATTTGTGTCCATCCTATAAATAAACACAATATTGGTCATTATGGCTACTGAGGAGGACAGAAAGCCTGAATGAGACTGATACAGTATATTCAAAGTCATTTAGTTCTTTTATTAATTAGATTAGAATAGCCACAACTTGGTATTTTAAATAACTGCAAATTATAATAATTTATCAAAGGCCACTGATTAATTGGTGAACTAATAATCAGCAATCAATGCCTATGTTTCATCCCTGGTTTCAGTGAATATTCAGTAACATTTACTTTTACAATGTTATTGCACAAGTACATTACAGTAATTACATAAAGAGGGTAATAACCAGTTACTCTCCCTAAACATAAACTTAACCATTACCTAATATATCCAAGTGCTTTCTTACTGTGCGTTCACATCGAAGGCAGCGAGAGCGTCTAAGTTCACTCTAGCCGCCCTGGCGACAACGCTGTCCGCCTTCACAGCTCCAGCAGCGAGAAAGTTCGCTACATTGATCTTGAATTTAAAGGGGGAATTTAAAGCATCAGCAAATCAGGTACATTCCGGGATAAACAACATGCTTTCTAGCTCGAAAATATTGCACGCCTTTCATTTAACTATGGAAGATTAAGTTGTTGTGTGTTGTGTGGCTTTGCTCCACTTATCCAATATGTCCATATGTTTGAAATATTCTGTTGTTATAGTTAGCATGAGATTGCCACTTAAAAACAACATATATATCATTAATGCACATCACTAACTCACCAGTAACTTTTTTTATCTATGTCCCTGTAAGAAAACATTGTGAAATCTGGCAACCGCAATAATCAAACCCTTGGGAACAACTGTGGTCAGAACCAAAGTTCACAGGACTGTGTTCTCTGGAATCCGCTCAAGTGGTGGACTTCTACATTCAGATTGCTTGCCGCCGAACCGCGTCATAGCTCATTAGCATAAAGCTGACTAGATTTCAACTCTCCTCGACACCCACACCGAAAAAGATGCACCGCGCCACTCCTCGGCGCTGGCTCCCATTGAAAATGAATGACTTCTGGCTACTTTGACGCTCTCGCCGCCTTTGGTGTGAACGCAGTTAGGAAAGTACACTGTAAGTACCAACATAGGCTCATTCTGAAAACGTAGCCCTATACATTTTTGGAAATCGTGAATTATGTAGCCAGGAGTACATATGGCTGCATTTCATTTTTTTAAATGAACGATACGGGCTTCATTTGTTTCGCGATTACCGGCTGACAGCTTACCTACGTATGGACGGCTATCCAGCTGTTACCAGTATGTCCACTTAGCTCACCATGTGCGTTGGTTCCAAAAAGCAGGTAAGACAAAAACAATTAAAAAAATAAATAAACAAGTAAATAACAGGGTGACTATGTTGTAAAACGTGGTAAAAATCAGACAAGGGCTTTTCTTTTTCTGAGTTGCTTTATAAATTTGTCGGTTGGGTTTAGGGAAGTGGGTGGGCGGGTCAATCTGTGCTTTTTAAAACAATATTGGTTGGGTTTAGGGAAGGAGGAGTGTGGGTCAGTCGATTGGTCTGTCAGTCAGTCATTCAGTCAATCAAAAAGTCAGTCGACAGCGGCCTCTGGTGAATTTTTGAGAGAACAGCAGGCGCGAACGGCAGTCGAGAGACAAATCTGAGATCTCAAAAAGCATACACAGCGGCCTCTGGTGGATTCGCGAAAACAAAAACTGCCAAAAAACATAGCTCCTGGCACGTATCTGGCGGTCTCCAAAAATGTATATATAGGTACTTTTTCAGAATGACCCTGGGTTGGTATGTACATATCAGATGCAACTGTAATATACTGTATAAATATCAGATTTACTGTAAAATTGTACTGTAATGCTGTAAAAACTCTTTAAAAATACTGATTTTAAAGGCATGGTTCACCCTAAAATGAAAATATACTCACCATTTACTCTCCCTCAAGTTGTTTAAAATGTTTGAGTTTTGTTGGCTTTTATAGCAGAAAAAACAACTATTACGAAAGTTAATGGTTGCAGGTTTCCAACGTTTTTCAAATGATCTTCTTTTGTGTTCAACAGAAGAAAAAACTCAAACAGTTTTGTGACAAGTGAAAGCTGAGTAAAGGATGACAGAACTTTTTGGGGGTTAATTATCCCTTTAAGTTAAGAAATAAAGTCAAACCATTTTGGAAGGATTTAAGGGAGAGAAATAGTTTCTTCCAATGATTTTCAAACAGTATTAGAACAATGAGGAAGACACATTTGTTTGTTGCATTAAATGACAACAATCAGAAACAAATCAAAAAATCATTAGCAAGCTGATTAAGTAAATTCATTAAAATATCTTTGTTTAAAAATTATCATAAAAAAACTATCATAAAAGTGCCAAATAGAGCTACAAGTGAATATGCCTAAAAAAAAAACAAAATCCCCTTTTATGTTCGATAAAATAGTTCTGGAGCAGAGTTCAATACAGAGTGAGTAAACGACGAAAAAATTGTTAATTTGAGCGAAACATCCCTTAAAATGAAATGAAAAGCAAAGAGCCTATTCAAGACAGTCTGATTGGAACAAAGACCTGTTGCCAATTCCAGTGTCCTTTCCCTCATAACAGCTCTTGCACTGTAGCACAAGCACATATCGCCGGCCCAGAAAAGGCTCATTGTGCTCCTTTGCTGGGCTGGTGGGTTAATGTAATGTGAAATATGAAGCGAGACTGCACAGGCCGTGGCTAGATTTTATAAACACTAATCAGAGCAGAGATGTTTTCTCCAAGGATGCGTGTTCCATAGGCCAGCACACATTAACACCGCTTAAAAACATGCACAGCCCATTTCGGCTTCATGGCAGTGGGGAGAAGGAGACGTGTCTTGCTTGTTTATGAGTTACAAACCCAACAGAAAAAAAGCTGTGAATAGTAGGATGACACTAGTGATGTGCAAAGAGGAAAAAAAATAAATCACATTATACTTTTAGATATTGGAAGTGCTGGGCTGAATTAATAACCCATTGTTTTTTTACAGCCTTCAGGTTGAATTTTTGAGGAACTGTATTTTTTTATGTAACTAGAAATTTTGAATAGTACTTCTTTTAAGTACAGAAAGGAAATTACCCTTTGGTTCCTGTCTGCGGAAGTGATTTTTCTCAATTTAATTTTGTTTAACTTAATTTAAAATGAAAAGATAATCAGTTAAAGTGATCAGCATTATTTATATATATAAATATATACATATTTTATATAGCATTGGTATAGACCATTTCAATGTGGTGATGTCATTGGCCCATGAACATTTCCTGCTTGTTGTCAAACTATTTCATATCTGTAACAAGAGGCAATTCAATCGCAGTTTCATGTTAAAACAACTATCGTAACATTATTTATCAATATGCGGAACCTTTTGGACTCTTAAGCTATAGAAATTTAAAATGTAAAACAACAAATGCGTCAGGACCATTGTTATTGTTTACAGCGCTCAAAATGGTCTGTAATTAGGACTGTGCAGTATGACCAAAATTGTGTTTCACGGTATCAGAAAGTTTATTTTACGGTAACAATATCTTTCACAAGATATTTTTTATAGTTATTCCAGAAAATGTACAAAAGAGTTTTATATAATAAATAAGCTTAAATATTTAAGTACTTGATCTTACTTGACTATTTTTAGATTTTATTTTTAATCCCTCTTTAAATATAGTAAACAAAATATGGCCGACAAGCCATCACATTTTACGTTTTTATGTGGACAGAGCTTATTAATCTTAACATTTCTCAAGTAATATCCCAGCAGACAGAACATGACAGGATGGTAATATTAGGTTAGATTTAGGTCACCAGCATCTGAGGATAATGTTATATTGACATCCACTGATGTGAAATGGGGCGGTACGGTGGCTCAGTGGTTAGCACTGTCACCTCACAGCACCTCACAGTCCAAAGACATGCACTTTACGTGAATTGGGTATAGGTTAATTAGGCAAGTCACTGGACAACAGTGGTTTGTTCTGTAGACTGGAAAACACAATATCAGGGTTTCTGCAGGTTTCACCAAGTTAAATTTAAGGCAGCTGTATGTGAGTGTTAAAGCAGAAAAACACCATAATATGTGTGCAGATATTTCAGAAACATGCTCAGTGAACATTCTTGTTTATCTGAGAAACAATGCTGGAGTCAGATATTCTGCTTTGCACATGTGTGTGACATGCCGGAGCGTCTGTCTTTGTTTTGGTCATTTAAATCACCCAATGCCAGTTTAGCCAATTATATTTCAGCACCGGGTTGCCTTGGTGGAAAACAGCGCATTTCATTCATTCATTCATTCAGGAAGGAAGGATCTTAAAGCATGTGCTCATCACCAAAATGCGACCTCCGGTGGACAGTAGCAGACTCCAAAATGAGACACAGATTCAGAGTTCCGCATGAGGTTATTAATAAGCAAATAATATAAATATTACGAGCGTAAACATTAGGTGAGCAGGTTACATTGTAACCCCGTGTCCTAACAACACGCTACGTGACGAGATACGCAGTGATCAGCAGTTTGGCTGTTGCACCAGACGAAACACGACAGAAATGTAAATACAGCCCTTCAGAAGCACAGAATAGCTAAAAAAAAGCTAAAAGAGAGAGAGAGAGATCAACATCCACCACGTAACCAATATAAACTATTATAAAACTATTGCATACATCACATGCATAAATCACGCCATGCACATTACATTAAGATGCCTGCCGGTTTAAAAAGTCCTAGATTAAAAAAAGATGGCCAAATGAGAACTTTTCTGTCATAAACTACAGTAAAACAACCTGTCAAAAAGATATATTTTTTTAATTAAACCCTTCGAACACATTAAATACAGGAATGGAGAAAAGAGGGCTATTTTATTATCAGCTGTCAGTCAGCGCCCGCTCTTTTTTTCCTGATCATTGCGCCTTTGCCGTGGCTGTGTAAATGTAGACAATCAGATACGAGTCACTTTTAAAAGATGATGTAAGCCGGTCATCAACAAAATCAGATACAGTCACAAAATCAGGATTGACCATCAAGATCTGCAGTGTAAATGCAGCCTTATTGTTCATTTGATACTGAGCCTTTAATCGTCACTTATAAGGGATTTACAAAGCATAAATAGTTTTCACTTTAGATTAGGTCACAACACTGCCTAAAGTTAAGTTAATGAAGCATTTATTAACATATATAGTAACCATTACTATATGCCCGAATAATAAAATATACAAATGTTGATTTATATAGTTTATTAATCATTTACTAACTCATTCTGAATGATTCTAAAAGCCACCAACTACTCTTAAACACAAATGGTTTGTAAATAATGCAGTACTAAATTTAGTAATGAACAATTAATAAGTAATGAAGTATAAAAAAACAATCATTAAGCACATTATGCATGTGCTTATAAGTCAAGAATACAGTATCTGTGTTTATAAACTGCTTACTAACGTCTATTAATGTAGAGTTAATGCTTAACAGATAATTAATTCACTATTTGCTAATGCTTAATAGATGATTTATAGTGTGTAGTTTTTATAAAGTGTCACCAAGACGCCTTTTGATCAATTTATTTAGCATTGTTTTATTGATTCCATGTGATTTGCACATGTCCTGAGTCATCTGTATTTAAAAGAAAACATTTGTTAGCGTTGGCTCTCGTTACCATAGTAACGCGTAGAACATGTTCTGAGAATAGAACGCATTCCAAAAGTGTACCTAACGCCTTGCAGCATAGGAGAAGCTCTTGTGGGTTTGTTGTAGTGGCGGAGAGCAGGTGTTTTTTTCGTAGTGAGTGAATATCTAAGTCCTCTAGTGTTTCCCAGCGATTAAACATCTCCATTTGAGTGATTCACGGTGCAAGACCGAAATCCTCATCCTATTTCAGCTCGCAAACCCAGAGTTTTGGACAGGTGTAAGCCTGAAAACCAATTTACATCATGGTTGAGCATCTTACAATGGATGTTGACCGCTCAACATCGGCTGCCAAAATGGAGATCTCTTTCCCAAAAGCCGGCAAGATCTCCAAGAGCCAGAAAGAAATGCCGCAGCTCAAAGAACGGCCCACAAACGGCACTAATAGTGAGTCCTATTTACATTCTGATATGAATACCCAGTGTTTTCCTGATATAACAATATACTTACTATTAAAACCTAATGTTTGTACACTATAATAGACAGCTGGTTTCGTAAAGAGCTCTGTTAACACATTCCTGTAACTTGAAAACCCACAGTAACTTGAAGCAGTTTGCCAGTGGCTTACTGTAAATCAATTCCAGCAAAAGTACTGTATTTACTGCATTTATCTTGTGGTATATGTGTTTACAGAATTGTATGTACATCTTCACTGTCATTTTCACAAAGCAACTTTAAAATACAGTAACTTACCACATAAATACAGTAAAATACCGTTCAATAGTGTGTGATTTACAAAAATGGTTAGCAGTGAGGCTATAGCAGGATGTACATGTGATATTGATAACTTCTGGCATTATTAGTTCATATTTATGAGATTATCTCATCAGTAGGCTAATCACTGTGCTGCACAGTTAATGAACAGCAGAAACAGAATATGCTGAGATAGTAAATGCTAAATATTATGGTCTAATATATTCAAGTGCATCTTAATGAAACGTTTTGTATAAACTGATGTTGTATCTCATTTTCAGCTTTTCTGATACAACTTTAGTCTAAAATTGCTCAGTAAAATTAAGTAATCGCTTTTCTTTTGTAAAAAAAGTGTACTGAACATCTATTTTTTATATTGTTTGGTGCATTGACCATTTATTTGTGTAAGCAATTTTATAAAACATGAGAATAATCAAATTTTGTTATCGTCAATTACAATAAATAATAATAAAATACAAAATAAGGAAAATTTCATGGTTAAAGTATGTTTAAACTCATGGTAAATTTGTGGTTTAGTTATATATATTTGGTGAATGATCATCTTAATTTCCTCTCAAATTACTGTGGAAAAGTGTGTAAAGATGAGCAATCGTTTCTCTTTTAACAGACGAGGAGAAAGAGACGAAAAAGAAGAGAAAGAAGAGCAAAGTTGCTTCGTTCATCAGAGCTGCTTTGAGATGGTTCTGCTTCTCTGCCAGTGATGAGCCATTCAGATTTCCATCCTCTGATGGTAAATGGTTTTGGCATCTAGATATTTTTTAGACTATAATGTTATGAATAAACTGTATTTTACTCCCCTTATCTGGAGTTTAACGTCTCCTTGAAAATGACTGTGGACTATGTGCAAACTGCAACCGTCTTTTAACAGATTATGAGGTCTATGAGAAGATGAAGGTGAAAAAGGAAGAAGAGAACGAGATGATGCGGGAGGAGGAGGAGGTGGTGAAGGAGATGGAGGTGATGATGGAGAAAGAGAACGATAACACAAAGGAAGAAAAGACAGAGGAGGTGAAAAGTGTGATGGAGGAGGACAAGATGAAGAAAAATGAGGAGGAAATAAAATACATTGAAAAAGAGGAGGAGGACGACATGGAGAAAGAGGAAGTGAAGAAGAGGAGGGGGCCAAAGAGAAACTCCACGGTGGAAGAGGAGGAGGTGAAAGGAAAGGAAAGTGAGGAAGAGAAAATAAATGACATTGATAAGAAGGAGGAGGAGGAGGTGAAGAGGAGGAGGAACTGCAGGGTGGAGGAGGAGACGAAAGAAAAGGAAAGAGAGGAGGTGGAAAACAACATGGAGGAGAAAGAGACAATAACTGACATTGTAAGAAAGGAGGTGGAGGAGAGGGTGATGAAGAGGAGGAGGATGAGGACAGGGACAATTTACAGTTTGAAAGAGGAGTTGAAGATAAAGTTCCCAATAGAGAAGCAGCATATGTGGCCCAACAACAGACCTGCCTCCAAGGCTCCAGCTGCACGGCGAGGGAAAAACCGCCATATTTTATTATGGGGACCGAGGAAAGTGTAAAACTCAATAAAGTTGTGTTGAGCAAAACAGAAAAACAGTGTGTTGTGTTTATCTGCTTAATTTCTACTTCAAACGTGTTGAATGTGTTCAAAAGTGTGCTTACAGGTTTTTAACATTCTTACAAATATCTTCTTTTCTGTTCAACCCGATGAAAGAAAGTCAAACTGGTTTATAACAGCTAAAGGCTGAGGAAATGATGACAGAATTATGGTTTTGGTTGAACTATTGCTTTAAAGGCTTAATTAAGCTAAATTGTCTATAGTGTACGTGTGTATGGTCCTTCAGGTTGGGGGTTAAGCGTTGGGCTAACAACCCACCTCGTAAAAAAAATTAGATGTTACAAAACACCAACATGGTGCGGCTAAATATCAATTTCGATATACATGACACTGGGAGTAGGTAAGTAAGTGTGTGAATGAGTGTGTATGGGTGTTTTTGGAAGTTTGCAATTGGCAATACTGCCAGTCTCCCATGGAGCCTCCACCTCATGCATGTTGCATGTGAGTTGGCAACACCCACTTATTTACATTTTGCGATTTACACAGAATAAAAATTATTTTACGGTACACATTTCATTCCGCAGATATGATATAAAGTGCTCAGCATATATAAGTACACCCCTCAGAAATCTATCTTTTAAATTCATATTTTTAATAGGAAGCTATATAATATTATGTGCATATACATTACATTAATCAGTACTGAAGCCAAATCTGGAGCTTATCTAACAAAATAACTTACGATAACGGCCCAAAATCTAGTACACCCAAATTTATATTATAGAAAAATAATAAATACAATTTTTTTTTTAAAAAGAGGAAAAATCAAGAGAAACAAAAACAAATTGAAAAACTGAGTTGAAATTTTGTATGTTGTATTTTTTTATTTTTTATTTAATTGTATTATCTTTCAATTTCTGATGATGTTTGGTGAATAAAATATTATTTTAATAAATGTATCTGTTGAATAAATCTGTTTTGTTTAAATGCACCAAAATACATTGCCTTTATTCACTGAGAAATGGATACAAATATTCATTTTCAAAATGGGGTGTACCCAATTATGCTGAGCACTGTATACTGTCATACCACCAAGCTCTAGCTATAATGCTATCTTTGTTTTTATAAAATTAAAAACTTTGCATTAATTGTCGTGCTATATTTAAATATATTTATAATATAAATATTAAAATATATTCATAAAAAAATATATTAAAATATATTTATAATAAAAATATATTAAAATATATTTATAATATATAGATTTGACATCCCTCGTGCGCATATTCAAATTACACAGAAATGTTTATGAAGGTGTCAAAGCCCCTGGTTATCATTTACAGTCACCGTATAGTAAAACTCAACATGTCTCCTTTTGTGATCTGCATAAGAAAGTAAGTCCTTCAAATTTACAACAACAAGTGGTTGAGCAAAAGACAACAGACTATTCATATTTGACAGAATTATCCCTCTAATCGTTTTTAAAACTGTCCTTAAAGTCTCTTTGAAATGCCTCAAGCATCTACACACAAGCACTTTCTTCAACGAACACAATGTTGACCAAAGGAATTTACATCAAATGACAACACAGCAGCGTATTTGAATGTAAATCTGCGAGTCTGCTCACAATTCCTCCCCTACTGTTCGCCAGGCGGAATCTATTTAAATATAACACTCGTCAGCAATTGTGTGGGCTTTTGTTTAAAGCTCAAGTCTCCCAGACGATCACTTGAATGCACTTGTCCGTTCAAATAAGACACACTCTGATATCGCTCTGCATGTGTTCAGCTGACAAATCAAGACTTTATTAGTTAGCCCCAAACGTCTATGAAAGCAGCAATGAAACGATAGCCGGAGCGCTCAGTGGAGATACAATGGATCCAAAAAAGCGTCAGTTTTCTCTTTTAACTACAAAGCAGGAAGGATGGCGATTGGCAAAGAAAACTTTATGTGGGAGTGCTCATCCATCTGCCCGCACAGATGGGGAGAACTAGTGAGCGAAAGACCAACATGAGCCAACCACACATCTACAAACAGTAGGTCAGAGCAAATATCCACATAGCAGATCCACTGATTCCTGCTACAACAGAAGGCCTGCACGCGATGTATATCTATTTTCCAACAAACCGCCTCTTTTCAATCTTTATCTATTGACAAAGGGACAGGAAAGGCCGCTGCATGGAATATCAATGCGTCTGACTTTCATTGCGCTCCTCAAATCACTGTCATCTGATTGGCCTATTGCTTCAGGGGGGAGAACAGGAAGCGGATGGTGGCGGATGGGTGTTTGGGAGCTCTGAGGGAAATCAATGATATTTGTTTAATTATTGGATGAGCTTAATCAGTTCCACTGCTGTAATTACTAGCACTGCCTCGAAGTCATTGTGTTATAATACTAGCGATAATTGAAAATGACGTTGAATCACAAAGATTAATACTGCATGTTGGTTCACATCTGTATCTCGGAGGGTGTGCGTTTAGAGAGCTGCAAAATAAAATAGGATAAGCAGTCATTTTCATTCCTAACATTAAGCAGAGGAAATGTGCGAGCGGATAACATATTAAGTTGATGATACAATTCTAACTAATTGAAGACAGATGGAATCTTCACTGGAGCAAATAATTGTTTTACTCTTTAATAACATCACTTAACAAGCGCAAGATCTGGAGCAAAGCTGATTGGCTGATGGAAATTTGACCTCACGCATACTTGAGGGAAACAAGTGTTTAAACTGTGTGAAAAAAACCAAGTCTATTTATACTTTTGGCAGTTTGTGCAAATCGTGTTTAGACTGTTTATCTGCAGGGCGATAACAAACATGTATTTTCAAAAGTGAAAACATTCCATTTTTCTGTTTCTTTTTATTGAATGTGTTTGCCTCAAATCTACTGTAAGTGTCAACTTTTAATCACAGTGTAGAAAACACATTGACTATGCTTTTTATTAAAGAAGCAACTTTCAGCTGCTTATTTCTGTCTGGACAGATATAAACATGTTAAGATCGACCATCAGATTACAGGTTTTAAATTGTAACCTATTATAAAATCTGGTTGGTTGCTTTGCTTATGGTAAATCTCAAACAAGCACATACTACACGGATCAAAAATTCAGTTACAGTTGTTACACATTATTAAAACATCTGTAAATGCCTTACATTGCCAGCAAATAAACATTGGATCTAACTGATGTCCTGATATTTCTTCAGATTGTATGGAGGGGAAGAATCAAAAATAAAGCAGCTAGGCATGGGCCGGCATATGATTCTGACGGTGTGATAACCTTGGATAAATATATCATGGTTTCACGGTATTGTAATTACTGCTCTAAAATATATTCTTTTTAAATGTCTGGGTAAAAAACAACAACTTTTTTCCTCTTTGAACACAAAATGTTTCATTTTGAGAAATATTTATAATCTTTTGGAGCAGCAAAGATGTCTAAATAATTCAAATAAATCATTAACTTCTGCTGTCTTCATTTGTTTCTAAAACACAAATTTCTTTAACAATTTAAAACGGCATTTTTAGATATATTTTCTGCTGGAGATACTGTTGTAGTAAAAAATAAATAAATAAAAATAAATAAATAAAAAAATCTTACACATACCTTAGGAATGGTATAGCTAGGGGTGCAACGGTTCAATCTACACACGGTTTGGTATGTATAACGGTTTTAGGGTCACGATTTCGGTACGGTACAGTTTGTGCTATGCATAGAAAAAAAATGCCTACAGAACAATACAAAGAACAATAAACATATTTATTGGGTAACAAACACCTGACAATACAACAACTTCACATATATGACTGTACATTTGCATGTTCTCACATTAAATAAATAAAATGAGGGCCTTTTGGAAATTGTATGTTCAAATAAGTTGTTTAAAAAAAATAAAGAGAAAAAGTTTAAATTTCCCCTTTTTCTATTTTACATCTTGACTTAACAGTCTCAACTAATTATGCAGACAATAATTGTCAACACATCTTAATAATTGAGCAGTTTTAAAATATTGACTACTTCTGTTTACATTATGCTTGCATTACCAAGGCAACAACACATTTTTGTTTATGATTTCTATATGATTTTATTATGATTCCAGACAGCTCCATTTCACTTATCAGCACCATCGTAGTGAATGAAAAAAAGAGAGAGCATTCAGCTCTTCTCTCTTAATTCTGCGGGACCAGTCAGTTGAAAAGAAAACTTTTCTTAGTAGACAGCGGGTAAACAGATTGAATAGCGAGAGTGATGTATACAGAGTGAATAGCGGAAGAACACCCAGCAAGAGCGGGACTGAAGTAACAGACCTGTTGTATGTCCGCGTCTGTATGAGACGCTTCTGGGTCTGGACACGGACTCGATTAGCCTGTTGGTGACCACTGACCTAGGCTATCTTTGCAACAACAACAAAAAAACGCCATTTGTTATGTTTTTGTGTCTGTCTGAATTTATATAGAGTATCTGTTGAAACACTGACAGACTGATTTGGCCTCACCTGCGCATTTGCGCTGTATCTTCATCACTTGCCATGCTGAAAACCACAGAAACTCCACACGCACACACCTACACGTGAGCAAACATGATGTCAACAACATATTTACATACTAAGAGGTAATTGGACAGGTCTTCGCACGCGCAATGAATGTGAAAGGTAATCAGAAGCGTACAAAGGCGGAACTGCTTTGTTGCAGTTTACTTTATTAACAAACCAATATTAATAATGCATATTCTGAACTAGGGTAGGGCCGATAGACGATGCCATCGTCCATCGCCGATGGCCGATAAACTTCACGATGCTGAGCCGGCATCGTGATCCATCGCCCCGCCCCGCATTTATATTGATATATAACTTATTATTTGCATGTCATCTTGATAGCAATAACAGTCTTTTCATGAGCTGTGTTATATTATACTTATAGCTGCCGTTTGCACGGCTGACAGCATCGTGAGGATTAAATACATCGTGAGGATTATACAGTACCTCTCGCGCATAAAATGTGTAGATTCAGTGGCAAACGCTGTTACCTGCAACCCCCGTCCCACAGACTTTACAGTGAATGGCTTTAGTTATTTTCATAGCGGACTTGAAGCCACTGGAAGTCTTTCAACCACTCTTGGAAAAGTGTAAATGGTGGATTAACATTCAGCACATGATCAATAATAAGATGTGCCATTATTAGTAACGTTATGGTTTCTAAAACTAAATCTGTTAGCGCTTCACATTTCCGCGGTTGCAGCTCCTGTCATGTGAAGGCAGAAAGCATTGACTGAGTGATTGACAGCTGATATTAACCAATCCATTCGCGTTCAGTTCTAGCGCAGTGGGCCAATAAGAAGAGCACAAAGGCGGGGCAAGCATTGCGGGCTTTTTTTACTTCAGCAAGTTCACAATCGCACAACAACTGTTTTAATCTGTTCCTGAGCGCTGCGTTTGGCGTCTTTAGATGCAAAGATGCCTCCTGTATAAATTTCTCCTAAATTTGCGCACGCGGTGAGCATTTTGCAGTGAAAACAGGTCGCTCAGCAACAATTTATGCACTAGCACAAATGCTTTCAAATATATTTAGCATAAAATTTCGGGCGCATACGCCGAAACGGTTGAGCCTTAGCATCTTTACTTGTTATTATTTCCTCATAATAATAGTAATAAAAAAGTTATCTTTAATCGCAATACAAATTACAGCGAACTCCAAACGAACTCTCGTCTCGTCTCCGCCACCAGCTGTGGGGAAAAAGCCATTATGACACAGATCACTCTGCTTATTCATGCCAGAGTCCCGCGGGAAAAAAGTGATTGACAGGTGGTAATTTGTGTTTAACTTTATTTATTTATGGTTTGGTTATGGATAAAGCAAAGACCATGTGGGTCAGGTAGTGAAAACGATACGCTACAATTATTAAATTCGTTGTGAATTAATTGATATTTAACAACAACCACCCCCACCCCGCCTACGACGATGATGTCATCGTCCATCGCCGATGTTCACATTAGACATCGTACAATGCCAAATTGGTCAACATCGCTCAACCCTATTCTGAACCGCGGATCACAGGGTGCACTGAACCGTGGGAGGACAACAGGACGATATGATTTTTTTTTTACCGAGAACCGTTGCATCCATTAGTATAGCTGAAAATTTTGACTGTTTTAAAACCTTGACTTCTCCAAACCGTGGTATACCTTGAAAACAGTAATTGTCCCATGCCTAAAAGTAGCTTAAAACGTGTGTTGTGTGAGCCCAGTTTTATTTTCCGCTGATTTTCTTAAAACTTATTATTGTTGTTGTTGCCATCATCAATTCATGACATAAATAAGATTTGTGGACATTTTATAGAACCCAACTAGATATACATTCCAAAGTATTTTTTATTTGGATAAGCATATTTGCTTTAAGAATTTGCATTTTCAGCATAAATGTTTATTAACTCACGTTGTAGTAGAGCTTTTCCACGGATCTTAATTTACTCATACATTAAAAAAAACATTATAAAAACCTTGAGGGAACCAGTGGGAAATTAGTCCTTCAGGTTTTGATGTCATGGCTGCAGGACTCTATTTGTGTTTGTCACTCAGTATTGATAAACACTAGTGGCTGATGACTACCTGCTGTCTTCTCATTTCTTATCTTTCATGTGCTTCTCTTTTAGACACACACACTACAGATCAACACATTTGACCATTCCTGACAGAACCAAAGAAATACCTGGCTCGTATCAACACATTTGTAAATCACTTCTGATTTATTCATTTCTTCCATTTCCTCCAGAGCTTTACAGTGTAATCAATCGCCCTGTTAGCTGGCCCTGATCGAATGTGAGCTGATAAGTCAAATGTTCTTTGTCACTGAGTACTATATAACAGCGTTTTTTAGCCCTTTATCGATTGCTGATTTTCTTTGGCTGAGCAAAGCTTTTCAATATGCCAGAAGTTGAGCATTTATCTAAAATTGTCAGGCAACCTGTCAGGTATACCTGATATAAGGCCAATAAGAACAAATACACAAAAACTTAAACTGCTGACTTGTTGCATTTTCACTATTAAAGGTGCTGTAAGCATTTTTTATTTATTAAATTATATTTGTATGTTTTTTTCTGAATACCAAGCATAAAATGTCCCAACTACCTGACAGATATCACTGAAATAGGTGTCCTGAGAAATCACCTGTTTCTCTGACAGCTTCTGTGAATAGCAAAAGCAAAAATTGCACAGCACACTGTTTTAGCCAATCAGACCAGCTCGACAAGTAAATCATTTTTGTTTTCCGTCTAAGATTGTAACTTAAGGACGCTGGACAATGGAGATGAGGATCCATGTGCAGTTTTTTTTAGTAGTCAGGGAGACAATGGTCAAATACAGGAGCAAACGGGTACAAACAAGAAAATTCGGGAGTGTAGTCAGGGAACACACAAATGGTCGATGCAGACGGCAGACAACGTAAACAAAAGAACGAGGTGAGAGTCAAAACATGGAGAGACTAAACCAGGAAACGCTTCATAATGTTAAAGGGTTTGCACCAACCAGACTCAGCAATGTGAGTGTCAATCTGTGCTGTTTATATAGTCTGAGTGATAAGTGCTTGAGCAGCTCCTAGCTGTGTGTGTGTAATCAAAGGAGCTCCAAAACAGGTGTGTGTGTGTGTGTGTGTGTGTGTGTGTGTGTGTGTGTGTGTGTGTGTGTGTGTGTGTGTGTGTGTGTGTGTGTGTGTGTGTGTGTGTGGTGCGGTGCCTGAAGGGAGTTGTAGTTCATATAGTGGCAGAATTGTAGTCCGGGTGATAATGCATTTTTTCCAGCAATCTGCAAAGCCTAGATTGCTGGTGATCGTGACAAAGATCACATGTTTTAAAAGTAAAACATGCTCTGATTTTCAATAAATTTTCATTCATGAATAAATAACTAATAAATAATATAGAGCTGGGTGATAAAATCGGTATCAATATTTATTGACCGAACACCATTGTCAATATCGATTAAAAAAAAAGATTTAGTATGTAGTTTCGGTATGAAGTGCTATAGTTTTATTTGAATGTGGCTGCTGATCGTGCACCTTGGAAGCAATGACAATACATTTAGGGTGCAAGTTTGTCATTTCCAATGGAAGCGTGCCACTTGCACAACGTGCACATGAGAGTGACGCGCACGTTATGCAAGCGGCGCGCACGTAAACTGCATTTTCCATCCACACCTAGTTAAAAACAACTGAACTTTTCTGAATGTTGCAAGCACACCACAATTCATGTAAGTAGAACTAACCAATCTGCTTTACACTTTGTATGAATTTCACATTTCAGTAATAACAGACTAATTACCTCAGACAAAGACAGCGCATCCAAACGCTGCATTGCTTTTTACTTTTCTCCATAAACTTGCATCGGAGCTGCAGCAATGGTTTGTCCATTTGTCAGCCTCTGAGAAAATGGTTGATGGTCCCTAGTTAGGAGAAATGCCAAAGGAGCACGAGCGCAAAGTCCATTGGAAATGGTCAAGGAATCCATGCACACACGCTTGTCACTTCAGGTCAGAATGACACTACATGCAAACATGAGTGCCATACAGCCGCAGTGAGGAGATTGTAAATAAAAATGCATGTAAGGCTTTCGCCAAAGTGGCTTTTTGGTTTCTTTTCTTGTGCATCCCAGCCACTAGCTCCCCATCTGAAAGAGTTTTTAGCATGAGGGGTAATATAGTCATTCAACTTCACAATTTGTAATTATGCAGTATGTATTTGAATAAGGATGGTTAGTTCCTTTACTTGAAAACTCAGATTTGATTATCATAATGTGTTTGTTTACAGAGTTTGAGGTTTACTGTATCTTTATTATTCACACCTTAAAGTTTGCTTTGATTTTTCAGTATTATTTATGCTTTACCATTGCACACACTTTGTAACATTGTATTCATCAGGTTTAAGTGTCTCTTTAACACTTTATTTTATTATAAAGAGATGAGATATTTCGTTTAAATATTTTTGTTTTTGACTATATAAACTATTTGCCTTATTAATGTTAACATTTACTTGGTGGGACTTCATGTCGCTGAAGCAAAGCCACACAGAGCAGGAACTTCAAATGTCTTTTTGTTTTTTTTAAAATTCCTAAATTAGTTTTTTGACATTCTATATATTTGTCTTTCATGTCAGTGATCCTCTTTGATGCGTCATTGAGTTCTTCACACCCAGATTTCATAGCGCGGTTCATCCTCTGATTTTCCCCTAAATAAAGCCTGACTTGTCAGCGAACTTGTCAATTTGCAAATTGAACTGAAAATCTTATAGTCTGAACTAGGCATAAGGTAGGATGTTGTTTTGATATATACTTATTTAAATATAGATGTACTAACTTTTATATAATGTGCTGAAGGAAGCACAAAAAGACGCTACATTACAGTATGTGCAAACATTTTTTTGCCCCTTCAGACTCCATAATCAAATTCAACTCAATTCATTTCATGTTTTTTTATTTAGCGCTTTTACAATGTGAATGTCAACCAACAGCCTCACTTTTTTTGTCTGTAATGTCTAAAACAGTATTCGTTCTCTCAAAACCCCTTCTTGCTAAGGGGTCTACTCTATTCTGATTGGTCTTACAGTGTGACTGTGTGAACAAAACGCTCATTGTCATATCAATCAAAGTTTCCCTTGTACTGTATATAAGAACAGCAACAATGTATTTGTCAAACCTACAGGCTGTTCATTTCAGGCAGTTCAGAATCATTCTCTTTTGGGAACTGCAGACCTTCTTCATTCATAAACACTTGCAGAAAGCACTAAAACACAGGTAATATGCAAAAAGAGCATAATAGGGGGATTTTAAAAACATGTCTGAATAAAATTAGAATGTTGCCGTTTTGTTTGAGTGTTGCTAGAGGTGCAGAAATGAACCCCTGCATCTTTAAATAATGTTGATGAATCTGTTTTTACTTGGAGGATTTCTTGCACACTCCGAAGCAGTTCAATCCGATTAACTCACTAATCAGATTAGCCAAATAAACATTAATCCCATTAATTTAGAGCATCACGCTGCAGTTCAGTCATTGTCTGATATGCTGAAACGACCATGAAGCCAAAAGCCCACTTTCAAATCAAAGCAAGAGCTCGCCGGCTCCCCCTGCTGACAGCACTGGAGGTCTAGGAACAGACTAGGAGGATTAGAGGAGGTAAAAAACCAGGTGCACAAGCAGCATGCAAGTCATTTTCTTCCTCCGTCACTCGCTCTCTTTGGATCCACTATTATTTAAAAGATAGCATGGCTTTCAGAAGGTGAACACCTAAAAGAGCTCAGAGCCGGCGAAGCATTTATCAAACAGATTGAACCTATGACAGCACAGACCACAGCTTCATGTTTGAGGGGGTGAACGTTAAATGCTTTTTTTTGTATGGTATAATCTTCTTCAGCAACAACAGTTTTTGCTGCCTAATGTGTCCTTGGCTTATGCTGATCAGTGAGGGTTGGTAATTAAATTGAGAACAATAATGCTCAAAATGGTCATTTCAACAGCAGGAGTGCATTAAAACCGCACACAAACTGCAAGGAAAAAATAGCGTTAAGGCAAACGGATCCATCAGCTAAGCTGTATTTAAGTCAATGACAAAAAGAATAGTCACTTGAAAGCCATTTAATGGCAGTTGAACAGCGAGGGCATAGAGTGCAGCCGCCTCAGCCTGCTTTCATTTTGGACAATGATCCTCGGGTGGTCCAATATATGACGCCAGAGTTCTTTTTAAACGTTCACGTTTTTCCACTGAGTGCATGCAATTGGAGCCCTGGCTTAATTACCATTTAGCAGTCTAATAGCAAGAGTAGATGAGTAGAACTTCTGCAACACACTCACTGCTGGGCACTGAGCAGAGGCAAAGCCCCCGGACTGAAATATTATGTAAATTATTAATTTCCTCATAGACTAACACAGTTGAGCTATTTGGTTACCCACAGGCGTGCAGCTACATGTTAATTAATCTCACAGAGAAAGAAAAGTATCAGAAAATCTAATTGTATAAAATGCATTAAATTAATGCAAGTCACTGTGGCTCAGATGCATTTAGATATAATTAAAAGGTCACTCTTTTTAAAAGCATAAAACTATTTTTACTATAAAATTGGGTGATTATAATAAAGATTTTCACCATTATGCATGTTACATTTTTAAAATAGGTTGATTTATATATACTGTAGTATTTTCCAGTAAAATCACACACCTATTTATGCATATTGAAAATATATTGATTGTTAGTTTGCTTTCACATGCCAACAAAGCAAACAAGTTAATAAATTAATTCATTTATTCCCATGTAGGATTCCATCACTGGTCAGAAAAATCTAGCAATCTGTAAAATAAACAAATAGGTTTCATAGCTCACATATAAACAAACATATTTCTACTATTTATTACTATTTTACTGCACAGCTGGCTATAATCAGTATAAATTATATAGCATAAGCTATTTTAAATAGCATTTTACAGCAAAACTACATGCATGTGCATGACTTCAGACTAATAATAAACACAAAAATCCATGATTTGTCATTATAGTTGTGTTGCGTCATCTTTAATCAGACATCTTGCTTCATCATAAATTTTGCCATCCTTTACTGTGTTGCACTTTTATGATTTTTGTAGGGCTGCACAATATAGATATTGCAATGCATGTAATATTGAGTCTGGATTATAGATGACCAAGAGCTGCAAAATATGCAACAACAAAAATGTTTTTCTCACATTTTGTCCTTTTTGTAGTCTAAATATCTACATTTCAAAGTGAAACAAGACTATTTACAATTTTGCTTATTTAAAAAAAAAAAGCTCTTAATTTTGCTGTATTTCTTCAGAAATTGAAAACAAAACAATATTTTTTACTTGATCTAAGAATTTTTAGATAGTTGGACTAGAAATGAGACCAAGCAAAGCAAGAAAATTATGATTTGAATTAATTTACCTTTGGCTTAGTCTCTATTTCAGAGGATGCCACAGCGGAATGAACCACCAACTATTCTAGCATATGTTTTACGCAGCGGAAGGCTTTCCAGCCACAACCCAGTACCAGGAAACACCCATACACACTCATTCACACACACTCAGTCACTATGGCCAATTTAGTTTATTCAATTCACCTATAGCGCATTTCTTTGGACTGTGGGGGAAACCAGAGCATCCGGAGGAAACCCACACGAACATGGGAAGAACATGCAAACTCCACACAGAAATGTAGCTTTTAGAGCTAGCTCTACCAGGAAGACGTAATGTCACATTACTCATCACAATCAATTACAACCAATAGCCACAAGACACAAGAAATATATAAGCGGTCCATTCATTTCATTCATTTGGTTGCAGATACTGACGCAGACGTTCACCCACCATCCTCCCCACCCCCACCAGTTTGGCCCTGGTCCAGGGGGGTAGGCTCTGCCCCTGCCTTTGACCTCTGCAGTCATAGCTGGATCTAAAGGCTTCCAATTCAAGCTACTGTACGGACAGGGCCTCTGCCAAAGAAATACTATGACTTGTTAAAAGATACTTTTGTCAAATAATACTCATCAAATAAATGTAATTCAATATCATATTTATCTCCCTGGTCTTTCTGGTAAAAATGCCAACTGACCCAGCTGGCACTCGAACCAGTGACCTTCTTGCTGTGAGGTGACAATGCTAATCACCCATGTTTTGCATTGTGATGATTTCTGTACCTAAATACTCTTAGACTATCCAGAAAACCAGCAAATAGTGCTATTCAAACTATCTTGTAAACTGTATTCATATTAGGGTTGAGTCGAAAGATGATGCCATCATCCATCGCCGATGGCGAATAGAGATTGCGATGCTGAGCCGGCAGGCGGTAATTTGTGTGTAACTTATCTTTATTTATTTATGATTTGGAATTAATTATTTATGAAATGCGCACAATAATTTGTTATGAATTAATTTATTATTTATAAGCCGCCTATGATGACGATGCCATCGTCCATCGCGATGTTTCACATTAGACATTGTACGATGCCAAATTGGTCAACATCGCCCAACCCTAACTAATATTGCAATAATTATCATAAATAAATAAAATTCACAATATCAAATTTTTCTAATATCGTGAAGCCCTATTTCTCAACAGAATTACAAAACAGGGTTAAGTCAATTTTAAGATTTTTAAGACCTTTTTAAGGCCATTATGAATGAAATTTCAGACTTACGCAAGGCTAAACGGTAAAGATTATTTCTAATGGCCCAATTAAAATATTTAAAAACCATTAAAAACAAATGTTATTGTAAGGAAGATATTTAAACTATATTGGTAAATCAAGTTAATAAATAAACTTTTGTTAAAACTTATTGAGATTAGTGATTAGATTAGAAGGTTAGTGATTGGATGGGTGTTAGCCTGATTGGGTAGCTTTACATGGACATAGGAAAAATAAGACCTGTTATAAATGATTTAAGACTTACAACACAATATATCAATGAATTTAAGACTTTTTAAGGCCTAAAATTTTGTTTTTGAAATGTAAAACATTTTAAGACTTTAAGACACCGCGGATACCCTGTTTTTTAATTTATTTTTTAAATCTTTTATTGTGTGAAATTGCTATTATATATTTTATATTCGAATTACACACAATTGAATGTGTCGTTAGCTATTTCAGACGAACCGAACATTTTCAAATGTATATTTGTTGGTCCACATCATTGATTTACATTTCCATAAATTTGAGAGCGAGCATTCTGATGGCTGCATGTTTAATAGATAGGCCTGTGCGCTAGCAGGAGAGGTGCGTGTTATCTGCACTCTCAGACTCGAGGAAAGCTTTGAAATCGTGCCTAAGACTAATGAAAGAGGAGCAGGAGGAAGGAAGAAATGAGCAGCGGAGAGGTGTGATCTACCTACGGAGAGATTATCATGTACCCCTGGGCTCTCATCTTACACTGTGCGGGGAGGCGTTCGCTATCGTTCCTTCGCATGGCAGTGCGGTGAAGAAAAGGTCTCGTAGCTGAGGTGTTAAGATTTATACTCCAGTTATAAATCTGCAGAAAGTATCCCCCACGCCAGATTTTTAATATCGTGCCGATACCACACTCTCTGCCCGTGGACAATATGTTCAACTGACTTTGACAAATCAAACACTTAAGAAATACGACAATATCCTTCACAGTGCAGCTCTGCGGGGAGGAGGAATGGATGCACAACAGTGAGCGCAGGAATATTTCTCAGAAAAAAAAAAAAAGGTGGCACAGGATGTAGTGGAAGAAATAAACAGCCAGTTTATCCACAGGATGGATGGTGACATCATTATCTGCCCGTAACAGCATCCTCCAACTATTTGGATGGAAAGTTTTCCACCTGCACAAAATAATTGCTCACTCTGGGGTATGGGGAGACTGACATGCAGGCAACATCTATGCAAAAAAGGCACAGAGCAATCGGGCTGTTTTTGATCGATTCTTCAACAAACTGCATTTAGATTTGAAGGAAATTGCTGTGACAGTTTATGTCAAACTTGCAAGTAATTGAGCAGATCCCAAATAAAAATGGTAAACAAACACTGTGTATCTACTTTTGCATTTATATTTTTAAATAGCATATGTACACAACATAAATTAGACACAAAACATATATTAATATACAATTAGATGACCATAAAATAATATCTATCCAAATTATATAGCATTAACAAAAAATAAAAGTCAAATTCAGCCTTTTTTGTACACAACTATTTTTATTATATATTTTTTTATTTTAGTTATTGTAAATTAAAGATTATTATGCAGTTTAATCATATATTTGTCATTCAATTTACCAATACATACCAAAAATACATTTAAAAATGTTGTCAGGTTTAGTTTGAAAAAGAATATTAAATTAAAAATTACTTTTTATTTTCAAATTAAATCTTAATCTTATGATACTAAACATCAAACCACTGAGTTTTACCCATTTTATAGATTTTTGGTAAAATATGACAAAATAAAAAATGGTGACGTCTATCTTCCTTTACATATTGTAACAAGTAAAGGTCAGTGTAGATCCTTAAACTAATATGTTATGCTGAATGACAAAGTAAAACTATTTATATTTATGTAAATATAAATCCCTACATACAAACCCATATACTATACTATTATTACTATATTTATATACTATAAATTATTATTATGGGGCGACACGGTGTCGCAGTTGTTAGCACAATCGCCTCACAGCAAGAAGGTCGCTGGTTCGAGCCCCGGCTGGGTCAGTTGGCATTTCTGTGTGGTTTGCATGTTCTCCCCGTGTTCGTGTTGGTTTCCTCCGGGTGCTCCGGTTTCCCCCACAGTCCAAAGACATGTGCAATAGGTGAATTGAGTGGCTAAATTGTCCATAGTGTTGTGTTTGAATGAAAGTGTATGGGTGTTTCCCAGTGATGGGTTGCCCCAGATGAATAAAAGGGACTAAGCCGAAAATAAAATGAATGAATGAATGAAAATTATTATTATAAATTATCCGTCTTCGCAAATTAACTCTATATACTGTACTATATATTACATATACTGCATGTAAAGTATTATGGTCCATAATTTACATTTACTTAAATGATTTTAGACAAATATATTTGTTACACTGAGTGACTATGGAGCACTAATTCGCCAATATAGTACAAAAAATAAAGTATACATTTAAATAATATAATTAATAAATGTAAACAAACCATTGTCTATGAGTTTGTAGACATACTTCCATACCAAAAATACTTCCATACAATTGTGAATTCATAATCCCCAACATTCTCATCCTAAATGTCTAACTGTATAGTTTAACTGTATAGTTTAAATTACAAACATTACTGAAAGTAAAGTTTCACCATCATAACTTGCATTAAAACAACCAACTTCTTCGAAACCATCAAGGAAATATCCTTCCCTGTACATACTTGTGTTTGTGAATGAATCAAAAGCAGCATGCATAAACCGAGACACCACTTCCAACTGCAAACTGAAGAACTGTTGTAACGGAATCCACTCAATGCATATTCAAACACATGCAAATGATGCAATCAAAGAAGAAACCTGCTCCGGTTCCCCTGATGTGACTTCAGTAACCCGACATTCAACCTGAAGCTCACAATGATCATATTCTGATTGACGCCGAAGCCTCAAAACCCCAATCAGCCCCCACAGCCGCTACGAGAAAGAAAGCACAAGCTGCTCAACTTACCTAGTTTTGGAAAGCGGCGCTGTAATTGCCTCAGACCTTCACCTTATCTGCTCCTCCGTGGTCCTTGAGCAGCTCTCTCCCGCTCACAATGTTTCTGGCAGAGGTCTATTGATTGGTCAAGCTGTGTTTTCTGTAGTCTATTGTTGCCACCGGTTCGACTGGAGCTCCTCTCTGGCTGCCTGTCGCGGCTGCAATGAGGAGGCTGAGCAACGTGTGCACCTTGCTCTCGCTCTAACTCCGTCTCTCGCTCTATCCGTCTCTCTCTCTCTCTTGGGCAGCGACACCCCCCGCTTTCGTTCTCTTTCCTTCCCCGAGCCTCCCTATGCCTCTCTACCCCCTGTCTTGTTCTCTCTCGCTCTCCCACTGTATTGATCTTCCAGCGCTGGCATTCTCCTCCTGCAGCCTCTAGAGGGTGTTCCAATAGCCGACAGTAGCCGGTCCAGAACTAATCCCACTAGCTTCAGTTGGGCTCCGCTCTGAGAGACGAGAGAGAGAGAGAGAGAGAGAGAGACAAAAGGATGAGATTTTGAGTCTCTCTCACACACTGTATATAAAAAGCCTGTTACATTTACAGTAAAAGCTTTTTTTGGCACAAGTTCATTGTAAGAACAACAGAATGACAATGTTTTAGGCATTACAGCAAGGTATATAATAGATATCTTTAACTGATGGGACGATAGTATTCCAGCAAATAAAAATACACAAATGAAATAAACTGTGCACCCTAATGTGGTTAAACATACTTAATTGAAAGTCAAATATTTAGCATCCACATGATCATTTGCTCAATTTCACTCATTCATTTTCTTTTCAGCTTATTCTCTTTATTAATCTGGGGTTGCCACAGCGGAATGAACCGCCAACTTATCCAGCATATGTTTTACACAGCGGATGCCCTTCCAGCCGCAACCCATCATTGGGAAACATCCATACACACTCATTCACTACGGACAATTTAGCTTAACCAATTCACCTGTACCGCATGTCTTTGGACTGTGGGGCAAACCGGAGCACCCGGAGGAAACCCACGCGATCACGGGGAGAACATGCAAACTCCACACAGAAATGCCAGCTGACCCAGCCGAGGCTTGAACCAGCGACCTTCTTCATTTGCTCAATTTTTACTAGCAAAAAAGCCAGATAAGGTAATTTTAATTGATTTGTGCTAAATTTGAAATACATTTTGTCATTTTTAATGATTAAATCATTTTGTTGTCATTACTTGTACTGTATTGTTTAACACAGTGGTTCCCAAAGTGGGGGTCAGGACTAGGGTTGGGTACGGAAACCCGGTGCCATACCTATGTAACCAGTATGGACCGGACTGAATCAGCATATGAATTTCAGTGCCTAATTTCGGTGCCACTGGTGCTGCGACAAGGACATAAGAAGCATCAAGGGGTACATCAAAGGCACACATCTCTTAACATTTAATTCTAAACAACTTTGAGGGTTACGGACACCATCTGTGATGTAGGCGTTTGTTCTTGTTGCTTATGAAACGCACGCAAGTAGACAACGCGTGCAGTACAGCGCCTCTGGTAAGTGACTCCCCTCAGAGTCATCAACACGCATGTTCGCGTTCATCAAATTTGCTTAAACTAAGCGTTCTAAAGTATAGTTATATTTTACAAGCAAGTATTCTGACACAGCAACACGCTTTACAAAAAAGAAGCAGATGCTTTACAAAAGTTGCGCGTAAGGGGGGAAACACGTCGAACTTAATGAAACATTTGAGGGCTCATAGAATCAATTTAAACTGTCTTTGACAGCTTGTGACATCATCTGGCACTTTCACGGAGTATGTTTACATGGACACCAATACTCAGATTTTAATACAATTAAGAGAGTACTCTGATTAAGAGTCTATCATGTAAACAGCGATTTTTGATTATCTCAAAGGACCACAGCCACCCGCATCACAAAATGCGGAGGTTTTTTTCTTTCCATTCAACATGTGGCATCAAATTCCATAAATTCCATTAAAGCAACACTCTTCCACCAGTCCTTACATCATATTCTCATTTAATACCTCAATACAGAACAATATGTTGCTGAATGAAAGTGAAAGTGCCGAACTGCAGTTAAAGTCGAAAGATTAAAAATGAAACACCCGAAATTACATAAAACTCTGGAGGAAACGTGGATAGGCTGGTGACGCAATGATGTTAATCAGTCTATAGGCTATAACATGGAAATCATGAAAGAAACATTCAAAAAGCAACACATGTAAACACCTTAATCATATTACTGTCTTATTCAGATTAAGGCTAATCATTCCATTACTGATGTCCATGTAAATGTAGTCCCAAGCCCTAACCCTAGAAAAAAAGATGTTCCCTGATTTTAATGACAGCCTTTCCACAGGTTAGTAGTAAGCTAATGTAATGTTAATTGCATAATGCAAATCTTGCATTCATGCTAACAAACAAAAGATCAAAAGAAATATATTAATGCAATTCAATTTAAATATATAAAATATGAATTGATGTATGTTTAAACCAATTATACTGTTCAATTAAAATGATTAAATAATTTTTTGTCAAATAAAAGATTTTTCTAGAGTCATCCACCATAATTTTGTGGCGCAAAAGTATCGGTTTAGACACCGGTATCGTTTTAAAAGTATCGATTTAGCACTGGTGTCGAAATAACCCCAGAGGATACCCAAGCGTAGTCGGAACCCCCTGTGGAGTTGCAGGACGATGACAGGGGATCGCTTGGTGATTTCCAAAAGTCAAATAAATTTTGCATTTATAGCACCAGGTAAAATTTTCTTACACCTTTATGGCAATTAAATACATAAAAAATAAATACAGTGCCAGTCTCCAAGTAGACTTGTGCTAAAAACATTCGAGCCCACCAGTCTTATTAGATGAGGTTAAGATTAAGGTCCAATCCCAATTCTACCCCTTAGCCCTTCCCCTTACCGTTCACGTGAAGAGGTAGGGGTGTCCAAATTCTCTTTAGCTTGAAGGCGTAGGGCTAAGAGGAAGGGCTAGATACCCCTCGAAAGGGAGATTTTTCAGGACCACACTCGAAACCAAGGGGTAAGAAAATTTCCCAGAATACACTAGCCACAACGGCAACATATTTCAACATATTTCACATCTGACACTCCATGACACTTAAATCCCCTGTCAGAAAAGTCTAGTGGCTGGGAATGGGCTTTTTTCAGTGTCTGGTACAATGTTGTTTTTGTGTGTTTACATGGATGAATATAGCCACAGTGTCAATGCACTGTACAGTTACAATCGTATTGCCACATTATAGTTATAATAATATGATATATTTCTTCAGTGATTACCGGAATATAAATACCAAACAATAACACAACTGGAATAATTGCAGCAGTCGCGATCGTCGATCTCATATGAAACAAGAGATTATGATGACATATGATTATGTGTGCAGGTGCTGTAGTGCTGTCCCATTTCTTAGGGGTACATTTTGAAGCCCTTCCCCTTCACACTCTGTTTCAAGGGCCAAGGGGAAGGGGAAAAGGTACAAAAATAGAATTGGGATTGGGCGTAAATTAAAAAAAATGAATGAATGACTATAAAAAAAAATTATAGTCTACGGTTGTTAGACTGTTGCACATTTTTGTGTTATCAATATGCTTGTGTTTATATAGGCCTATTGTTGTGTGTGCCACATTTGTATATTTATAACCCCCTCAGAGAAATGTGGGGGTTGCAAGTCACTGGCATTGTTATATTGGGGGTCGTAGGCTGAAAAGTTTGGGAACCCCTGGTTTAACAGATGAATCAGTGATTTCATACATATATTAAGGCACATCATCTAAGTTTTACTGAGATGCTTCGCACATAAGATGTTTTGTGCGGTCAGTATGGCTGGTGAGAGTATGCATGTTTGTGAACTCAAAAGCAAGCAAAAACGAGGGAGCATTCAGAATTGATTGGGAGCTCAATCAAATAAGCGATTGAGTACCCTACATGCTGATAGTGGCTCCATGGTGCACATTTAAAATTCGTACATATTAGACTTAAAAATTAAAGTGTCTACATAACATTTTTAAGTTAAAATGTCAGAATATTGATTAAACAATAGCTGCATTTTGGATATGCACATAAAAATGGTTGATGGAAACGCCAAAATGTGCATAAGTTTTGAAAATACGTATAAAAACGAATGTGCATAACTGAGTAGCATAAACTTTTTATTCGATAAGATGCGCATGAACTACAATGGAAACACTTTTACCGAACAAACTTCAGTATGTGCATTAAAAAAGGACATGTGATTTTGTAATAAGAGATTATGTGATGATAAAAATGTGTGTGAATGGATAAACCAGCAGGCTGAGCACATTGTAAAACATCTTAAATGTTGTTTTAGTTATTCTAAAACACCTCAACCATTTCAGTATTAGTGTTATTATATTATTAAATACCTCCCGAACTGTCAAGAGTGTCTGTGCCCCGTATCTAATGCCTTTAAACGCCACCACAATTTCATTGCATGTCGGCATTTGTCTTCTGAGGTGCAAGTCATTTATTAAATGAAGAAAAGATTCATGCAGCTTCTCCGACAGCAGCAAATTCAGTTTTTACTTTTATTATATGGTGCCAGTTAAGGAAGTGATGATTTTGTTCTCTTGACTACTTTGCATGTCTATATGCGATATTCCAGTTTTGCACATAAATTTTATGTGCATCTTTGGATGGAAACATAGCTAATGTACAAGAAGATAAAAAAGTGAACTTCATTATATTTTAAATAACTAAAAATAAAGTTGTTGACAAATATGTACAACTTAGTGATTTGAAGGACAGTGGCAAAATATATGAATTTCAATTGTATTACAAGTATTGTGGGATTGCACTGTGATCCTACAATGATTCTTGTTCCAAATGCACCTGATGATTTTTAATTTGATAACACAATGTCAATATCACCCTGCAGTCCAAGACCAGTTACTCACTGAAGCTAAGCAGGGCTGAGCCTGGTCAGTACCTGGATGGGAGACCACATAGGAATGCTAGGTTGCTGTAGGACGTGGTGTTAGTGAGGCCAGCAGGGGGCACTCAATCTGTGGTCTGAGTGAGTCCTAATGCCCCAGTATAGTGAAAAGGACACTATACTGTCAGTGAGCACCATCTTTCGGATGAGACGTTAAACCGAAGTCCTGACTCTGTGTGGTCATTAAAAATCCCATGGCACTTCTCGTAAAGAGTAGAGGTGTATCCCATCATGGCCTCCCAATCATACCCATCCATCAAATTGGCTCTATCACTGTCTCTCCACTCCGCCTTTAGCTGGTGTGTGGTGAGCACACTGGTGTCGTTGTGCTGTGGATGCTGCACACTGGTGGTGGTGTGGAGAGACTCCCTCTCATGATTGTGAAGCGCTTTGAGTGTAAAGCCATAGACAATAAATGCGCTATGTAAATACACATTACTTACTTACTAACAACAATAACAGAGACGGCTCAGACAAGGAACAAAACTGCATTAGGGTAAGATAAAATGATGCTATATGCATTGTCTTGCTGAATACAGATTTAAAATTTCTCTGCAATCAAGCAATTTATTGATGCCTTTACATAAATGTACAGTAAATTTGCATGTAATGCCTCATTAAAAGTTCTCTGCTAAAACTGTTGTCACTATTTTAAAATTGCAATTTTTTTTTACACTCCTTCACTCTCAACGTCTCTCCCTTTCTCTCGGGCAAAGTGCAATCTGTGCTGTCAGCTGGGCAGCGGGACCCCTGCCTCAGTGAGAAACAGTGAAACTGAGACGGGCATTAATGTTTCAGCAGGCAGTCTGAAGCAAATGAATACAAACAGAGAAGGTGAAGTCATATCCCCGCTGCGCTGGTCTTTACGAATCAAAATTGGAAAAGGACCTTTATAGCACCTCCTAGGAGGATGTCAGACTATTATTAGTTGATACGTTTCATCATATTGTCATGGTGACAGCTGTTCGACTTGCCTTTCAGGAATATATTTTGCACAATCAGCATTAGTGCTCGCAGCTCAGATGTGATGTAACAATCTGTCAATAAATCAACAGGCCCGTGGCGGGACACGCAAGGAAAATTACACAGAGACTAAACGCACTGTGATTCTCAAACCAGGCACGGTGGTCACATACAGTAACACAGAAAAAAAAAACCTTTATGCTTATACTGTCTTTGTTACTAGATATTATAGATGCTGTAAGTGATGTATAGAAAGCGTGATGTAAAATATGGCAGAATAAGTATTCCTTCTAAACAGAGAGTCATTATTTAGCTTAGATATTATATTGACAATACATAAAATCACTGCCTTTGAGCAGCTGTAGAAATAGTCTTAAAACAAAATTTGGACCAGTCCAGTCTGAAACACAAGCTTTTCTATTTTATTTATGTTGTGGGTCAATTTGACAAAATGCACAATATAAAGATGTCACAGTGTTTCCCATACAGTACATAGACTTTACTTGGGCGGGCCCCTCTAGGTATATTAACGGCCACCCAAATATATTTAGTGATATTTTTTAAAAACTATTATTATCATCCTTTTACACTTTTTTTTTTGTATTTGCCCTATATAAACAAACATCCACGAGCGACTAAGTAGTGGAAAATCTTCTCTCCTTTACTGCTTGTTTTGTGTGCGCGAGAACTGTCAACACTCCCACAGACAGTCTCATGTGCTCGGCCGGAGTTCTAAATCTACTAAAATGTCAGGGATTTGGTTTTGCTTTCTTTTCTAAACTGTCGTTAATTTTATGCGCACAGCCGTGAGAGCGAGAGAGACATTAAGTAATTATTGTATTTATGATTGATCTATGTAGCACCGTTGTCCTGCGAGACACGACATTTTGTTCCTCTGTATGTCCACACATGTAGCGGAATGACAATAAAGCTCGACTTGACTTTTATTCCTTTTTTCTGTTATTTATTTCTCATTTGCAGTATATTTTATTAATTTGATCATGTCAATATATCATCTAAAATGCTTTTTAAAATGCTTTGGCAATACTGTGCAAAATGTCATGCTAATAAAGCAACCTGAACTTGAATGAGAGAGGCAGATTTTACCTGTCAGTGGGTGCACATGGCTCCTGAATAGGATAAAAGAGAAATAGTGGATTTTTTTTTACTTTTTTTTTTTTTTTTACACGATTGAAAAAAAAAAAGTTTAAAACAGATAATAATAAAAAAATTGTTAAAATGTAAATTGTTTTGTTTGTTGAAAATAGTTAACTATTTATGCGCTGTGGGTAAGAGATGCGTTTCAATCCGGCTACCACCACAAATATATTTTAAACCTATGTGAAGCACTGTGTCAGAATTTTTTAGATTCTTGAATATGCCTAATGCCGAGTTCAGATTGCATGAATTTCAAAGTAGTTGTGTCACGGATGTTTTCACACTGCATGACTATCTGGGCTAGCATTCTGTCGGTGCTTTGTTTACACTGCAAGATGTATCGGCGACAGGGTGGTTCACACTGCATGACTTTAAAATAGGAAGAATCGCCAACAACTTTGTCCAAACTACGTTTCACAACCAAACACACGTGAGTAGACATGGAAACAACGCGAGGTCACGTAATATATATATTTTGTTATTAACTACATAATGAGAAAGACGCCTTTAGTGTGGTAGAAAATGTACTTATTTTGCTCACCTGGCTTTGAAGGGAGCAATTTCTCTTAAACTTTTTTTTTTTTTTTTTTCGAATGAATTTGTACGAATTAGCCATTAAACTGACAAAATGTAAAATATTTACACTTCCTCAAGAGATGAGGCTGAGCATATATATACTGTAGTTTGTACATAAACATTACAATTGTGAACTGAGTACTAACCAACAATAACATTTCTCCGTATGTACTTTTAATAATGCTAATGAGATTCAATATGTATTAGATGATAATACAATATGTAATAGATGACGTGAGAAATAAGTGCAGTGCACTATTTCTACACTGTTCGGTTCACTTACGATTATCATGCATCGATTCGGTTCAATACGATTTCTCGGTGCATCAAAAAAAGTTAAACGACTGTCCAGCAAAAAAACACGAAGTGAATTGTGCAGAGTTTCTGCGTTTTAATTACTCGCGCTCGCCTCCCTCGCCATAGTATTGTACTGCATCATAGCGCATATGAGATAAATGACGTCAGTACGTAATAACAGGTTAGGATCTATTACTGAGCCAATACCGAATTGTCTGCGTCTGCATCGCGGTGCACCGAAGAAACAATTAATTTTAACACCCCTAATTTTGGCTCTGGTTATTTAAATATTTCTATTGCTTAGCAGCTGTTGTGGACAGCCAAATTGCATGTTGCTGGAATTGTCACATTGTGTATTTTTACAACACAGTGTAAAATACCCTCAATATTTACATTTACCACAAACATCACACATTTTAATTCCCCATTTAATGTATTTAGTTTAATTGTTAATATGGTAGAATAATGGCCAAAAAAGAGATTATTTCGTTGCAATGTGTGTGAAGATTAGTTTTATTTCTCCCAGGATTCCCCCATTCAAACAGATAATAGAGCACAATAGATCATATACTCAAAATAACTGCATGAAGGAATTGAGAAAGGATCTTTATGAAACTCTAAATAAAAGCTATTTACAAAACCAACATCTTTGTTATGTCTATGTAATAAATATATTTTAATTGTAAAATCTTTCAAGGTATAGTCAACGAAAGTTCACAGGCACACAAAAACAAATCATACAGGCTTGTAACAGAGTAAAGCATTATGGAATGTTAATTTTAGAGTGAACTATGACTTTAAGCTGTAAGAAAGCTTTCGCTGTGCTAAAGAGTGGGCTGTTTCTAACAATACCAGGAATCTGGAAAAAACCTGCACTATCATGATGAATAATTGAGAGAGCTCGTGGTTTTTCGGAATTCCCAGAGCCTCCAGTTCCTGTACAGTAGTAGACCATCAGCTACATTAAGAGTGCTAAATGGGTTGTCAGCACAAATAGAGGGCAAAGCCTAAAAACAGCAATGGAATAGTGATTGAGCCTTGTGTATTGGTTGTTGATCTGATTGAGTCAGAGGTTAGAAAGTCGACAACTTTCGCAGCAAGAATAAAAGCTCAGTACAAATGTGGTAAAAGTGAGCTCTCTACAGTACATACAGTAAATGCTGCAGCTTTAGAGGCATTTATGTGAGATCAGTATAAAAATACATACATTTTTCAATAATGAAATGGCCACCTTGTTGGAGCTGATTTGATTGCATGATTGCGCTTCGGGTGACCCAGGTTCAAATCCCTGCTCAGAGACCCTTCCCAATCCCATTACCCTCTTCCTCACCTACTTTGCTTCTGGTCAATTTTATAATGTTCTATATGGAAAAAAATCTATAAAAAAAATTCAGTAATCAGATTCATATTTTACTGACCTTTATGTCATTCTATACATTACTATACTCTTTGAAACACAAGGAAAGATATTTTAAATAATTCCTTAGTTGTTGTTTTTTTGCACTTAAATAAAAGTCAGTGGGTCTAATCTTGTATTGAACCCCATTGAATTTCATTTTACACTGTGAAAAAAAAACATACACTAAGCGGCCACTTTATTAAGTACACCTGTCCAACTGCTCGTTAACGCAAATTTCTAATCAGTCAATTACACAGCAGCAACTCAATGCATTTAGGCATGTAGACATGATCAAGATGATCTGCTGCAGTTCAAACTGATAATCAGAATGAGGAAGAAAGGTGATTTAAGTGACTTTGAACGTGGCATGATTGTTGGTGCCAGATGGGCTGGTTTGAGTATTTCAGAAACTGCTGATCTACTGGGATTTTTATGCACAACCATGTCTAGGGTTTACAGAGAATGGTCCGAAAGAGAGAAAATATCCAGTGACCGGAAGATATGTGGGTGCAAATGCCTTGTTGATGCAGAGGTCAGAGTTAGCTAACAGAACAGGAAACTGAGACTACAATTCACATAGGCTCAACAAAATTGGACAATAGAAGATTGAAAAAACGTTGCCTGGTCTGATGAGTCTCGATTTGAGCTGCTACATTAATAGGGTCAGAATTTAGTGTCAACAACATGAAAGCATTGATTTATCCTGCCTTGTATCAACGATTCAGGTTGGTAGTGGTGGTGTAATTAGTTGAAAAAATGCTTTTTGTGTTTATCTACTTTAAAACTCAATGTTCATTGTTCAACTAAACTCAATGTTACTTTGTTTCTTGGTAATTATTTGTGTCAAACTATCTTACGCTAAAGGAAAGCATGCACCAAGTCCACTGCAGTCATGTTTAGTTGTTACATGATAAATTTAAACCTACATGATAAACTAAACTGTGGTGTTTTATTTGGCATATCCGACAGAGAGTGATATTTTTTTTTTCTGGGCAATCTGCGATCTGCAGTTTTTACACATCACATTTTAGTATCAGTACAGCTCGCTTGAATCTTCAACTGAGGAGGCACTAAAAAAGTAGCAGGTACAAGGTACCGTACACAGATGGAAGCTACAGTGTCATATTATACAGTGGAAAACCATTAGTCAATGACTGAGTTACTTTCACAGAAATAATAATTATGCTTTTGTATTTTTTGTCCAGGAAAGCATCAATTAGAAATCATGAGACAGCATTCATTATCATTACTATAATTATGACCCTGAATCATCAGTCAATGAATCATTCACTGAATAATGAATAATTATTCAGCCCTGAACATGAAGTACTGTTCAAGATGAGGGTGTGCCAAGTTTGATCTGCAAAAACGAGCACTGAATTTCTAACTTGCACATAAAGCTAAACATCAAAGTCCTCTTTAGTTCATCTGTTGTGCTTCTGATGCATTTCTTTTTGTCTTTTTGCTGATGTCAAATGTTTTCTCATATGCTTCGTCTATTCATTAATGCAACCACAAATAAAAGAGGGGGCATTATATATCCTCAAAACCATCTTTTGATGTATTTGTTAGAGTTTCCTGATTACATGGCACTATTTGTGCCTGCCTTATATAAAGGCATGATTAGCTGGTTTTGTCATTTACCTCATTCATGCTCTTCATGTTATGAATGGGCAGGCCTATAACTATCCCTCTGAATACCCAAGTCAGGAAATTGCGGTGATTACAAACATAAAACCTGTAATTTCAGGCACCTAAACTGAAATTTGTGGGATGGAATCAAAGTATAATCAGCATCCTTCTATGGGTTAGCTGACCATTTGCAGGTACAAGCTAAGGGCAAGTTTGTACAAGCTAGATATCAAAATCACCAAGGTGACTTTCTGGTTGAAAACTTGGTTAATAAAACTGTTAAAAAGTTATTATGCCTCTAATATTTTGCTGGCTGTTATGTTTCCACTTAAGCATTCATAAGAAGTTCGGCTTGACCATTCTTTTGTTATTGTTGATATGACCTTTATGATTATGAAACACAATTATTCATTGAATGCTTATTGCAATCACTACAAAACACTAAAACAACTTAAGAGTTTTTTTTTTACACTTATGGGTCAATAAGAGGTTTATAGTCCAAAAACATCTTGTCAAGCATATTTAGGGGGGAAAAAAAAGGGGGGGGGGACCTTTGATGACCCTAAAACACTTTAAGTATCCCAGTGCAACCCCAAATACTAATTAATAATTTAAAGCTGGGGTGGCCAAACTTTTTCTTATGAAGGGCCAAAAACCAAACTTGATTGAGGATAGTGGCCTGAAGCTAAATATAGTTGCCATGGGTAATTTACTAATTTATTTACTAATATTTAAAAATGACTAGAAAACATTGCTTTAAATGAACTAATACAGTATTTTTTTTTACATTTTATAATGAATTTGTTACAGTAAAAACAAAACTAATTCTAATTTATTACAGAATTACACTAGTTTTTGCCTTGATTTGCTTGCCGATGTCTTCTGCATAGTTTGCAACGTAAACAAGCATGAATTTGGATGTCAATAATGCATTAGTAAATGTTGGACTATGACTAATAAATGCTGTATAAGTATTGCTCATAATTAGTTCATGTTAGTAAATACATTAACTAATGAAACCTTACTGTAAAGTCTGACCCAATATATTATCATTTTTACTCTATATTTGAGGTATATTAACAGCCCCCCAAGTATATTTGGCAACACTTTTTTTACTATTATTATTGTCCTTTTAGGTATAGATAACCAAATATGTGATCGATTAAGCAGTGGAAGATTGTCTCTTGTATACCTGTTTTGTAGTTTACTGCTGGTTCTGTGTGTGCAAGAACTATCAACATTTCCACACACAGTCACATGCTCTGCAGACCCACAGAGCCGTGCCTTTTTGGCATGCGGCTGGGGTTTCTAAATCTCCTAATGTCCGGTATTTTACTTTCGCTTTCAAAAGTTGTTATTAGTTGTATGCGTTTTTAGCTACCTTTTTATTTAAACCTACACAACTGACACATGTAGTTGACCACCACAAGTATATATCAAACCTGTGGGAAGCACTGTTATAAGATAATGCAATGCTTAAGTTGTCTCCTTATACTATGTAATAATTACTACTGTAGTCCGGCCTTTTTGATGACATCATGCACACCATTACAGCAAGCAAGTGATTAGCCGAGATTAATAATTAGTCTCACTTGCTTCTTATTCACAGTTTGAATGAAGGAGTCCAAAATTGCTTAAAGGGATGATTCAACCAAAAGCAATTTATGAAACATTATTTATTATTTGGATGAAACCAATGCAGGGTATGGATCTAAAACAGCCCAAAAACAATGGCAAATTTTATATGGAGCTTGAATGAAAGCTTAAAAAAAAACTATAAAACGCAGTGAGCAAAACACACACCTGGAGAATTTTGTAAAACATCTGCGGATTTATGCGGAATGATTTTAGGAGTATTGTAACTAAAAACTTAATACATGAAATAAAATTTTTTTTTTTTTTTTCTTTAGTGTTTACAACGCAAGTCTAATTGGATTCACTGATTTGGTAAACAAAGCAAGTGTCTCGTATAATATCTACTAAAAGAAAATATTAACTTACACATAAATCATATGAACATTTTAATATTACTATTAATATATCATAATAATATTAGTGAAATTAATTTAAATAAATATAATAATTAAATAAATTTGAATTTACACACATTTACACAAGTAAATACATAAACTCAATGATAGGCTAAACATCTCCGGAAATCTGCGGATTTCTGCGCGCACAGATTCCATGTGGGCCTAACAATGACCCAAAAGTTGAGAATAACAGCAGCAAGTTTTGCCAGAGATGATATGCTTTCAATCTGATCTAGAAACAAGACAAAGCATTATTTATTCATTCAAGTCTCCCTTTTTGCTTAGCTAAAAGCAGTGCTGCCCTGAAGCTTAGTCTAGATGCCATTTGTACAATTTACAGCAGCACAGTAGGTGCTTGCACAGTCACCATAGAGATATATCTTCTATCATAGCAATTCTGTGGCAGCCATCTTTGATCTACCACTCCAAATTACCATGGCACAGTGGCCCAATCTTCTCATTGTAATTCTCTTCACTTCTCAAAGAAAAGGCAGTGTTTAGTCAAGCACTTACGGAATGTATTGCATACCATATGAAGTGAAACAAAAACAGTTTAGGTAGAACATCACTTGAATGTCTTGTGTACTCCCATTTAATATAATCATAATTAGCATTTTTTTATTGACAGAATATTAATACCCTGAGAGAACAGCAGATGTTCAGATCCTAGAAATAAACTGCTACCATCTGCAATGCTGTAAAAGAAATGTAAGAGTTTTTCTTTAGGATAAAGATCCCTTGGGCATCTCCAAGCGTGTCAAGGGTTAGCGAGAGCACTGTGCAAACGCAATTAATCATGCATAAGCATTAAGGACCCAATCACTCCCACACACGTAACAAGCAGTTAAGCTCTTCACACTGCCAACATTCTTGAAAATTGGGAAATGTTTTTCCAGCCTCTTCAATGTGTGACTTAATATGAGTTTAAGTTGAAAGAAACAAATAGCTACAAAGCTATAAGAGGACAAATGCTACTGTGACTATGTTTTTTTTTTGTCTTGTAAACCAACATTCCTAATGAAACACTTCACTTTTTTGAAAATAGGTTAATTTTACAACTTTACAAGAGTTGAACAGTTGAGTTTTAGCATTTTTAAATCCATTTAGCAGATCTTCAGGTCTGACGTAAGCCCTTTTAGCTTAGCTTAGCATATATAATAGAAATGTATTAGACCATTTGCATCTCACTAAAATTATCAAAGAATTATAATAATTGTTCTATTAAAACTTAAGTCTTCTGTAGTTACATTGTGCAACAATACTGACATTAAAAGTCAAGTTAAAAAGTTTGACTTAAAAAGTTAAGTTTAAATTTTCTAGGCTGATATGGCAAGAAACTATACTCTCATTCTGGCATAATAATCAAGGAACTGTGCTGCCATACCATGGCTACAGCAGGCAATATTATTACAAAAAGCAACTGACACATACTCCCTGTGCAAGCATGTGGTCATGCTGAAAGTAACCTAGCTGGGGACTATTTTCAAGCACTGCATAATATCAATTGCGCCTACTGCATTCAAGGTAAAGCAGCAAAGTTCCTTTATTATTATGCTGGAATGAGAGTGTAGTTTATAGCCATATTAGACTAAACTGCAACTTTTCATTTTCCATTGTCTTAGTACACTACACTATCAGAAAAAATGGTACAATGTTGTACCAAAGAAGGTACAAACCCTTGTCACTGGGGCAGTACCTTTTTATGGAACAGAATTGTACCTTAAGACAAAGAAACAAATTTGTACCATTGCAGTTTGTACCTTTAGGGACATGATTTGTACCATGGGAAACCAAAATGTACCTTTGGTTTTTAAAACCTGCAGATACAATATTGTACCTTCATCAAAGGTACAAATCTGATCCTTGAAGGTACCACTAGAGTGACAAGACACTTTATACATTAACAGTGTCAAATGTGTTTCTTCAAGAACTATTTAAAGGCATTTTGCTATATCCAAAATACCTCAATTATAGGTAAATATTAAACATCAAATACATTTTTTTAAAAAGTTTCTTTTTGTGTAAATGCACCTTTTCCATTTACAATAAAGAAAAAAATTACTTTAACATAAATCAAAAGATCTATTTTTTGCTAAATATTTCACAACACTTTTCACAAAAAGGTTACGGAAATACATTATCCCGTGTACAATATAAAACATTTTCACACAATACATTTGTAATCACTTCAAAGTTCATTTAATTGACTTAATTTTAAAATAGAAATAGAAGTATGCTAAAGTATTGTAACAAGATATGCACAATGTTTGATTAGCATTACAATTTCAAACATTTTGCATATGCAGGTCTTTTGCCAGCTCATGTGCATAATGGAAAGCAAACCCTTAAAAGGTGCGGATATCAATAATAAAACTGTATTTATCAGAAAATGCTTACCAAATGTTTATTAAAAATGCCTTAAATGTTTAGTATACAATACCTATAGTTTTGTTTTACCAGTTGTTTTGTATTATTGAACTTAATAGTTAATGTTTAAGTTTCTTCAAACATATGCTTTTAAATGATGATTCATGCTTTAATATGGAAACTATTCATAAAAATCATTTTGCCTTTCCAGTAATATTTATTTCCATAGATATTGTAATAAAGAAAGAGTTGTCCAACACTTATGTACCTTTTTTAGGAGAACAATTGTGTACCATTTCAATTGTACCATAAACGGTACAGAACAGTATCATAAGAGGTCTTTTCTGTACTATATAAGGTACAATTTTTACAAAAGGTACAAAACTGTTCCTTAAGGAACATTATTTGCACCACCGTGTACCTTTTTTCTGAGAGTGGAGTAACTACAGAACGGTCAAGCTTTAAATAGTTATTTCTGAGTGAATGCTAATAGTCTCAGTAATCTGATTCAGGGATCTATCCTGAGCTAAAAGTGCTCCTGCCAGGCCTGGAGATCAGATGAATGCATTCTAAAAAGGAAATAAAACTCAAACATTTAACTCCAGGGGAGTTAACAAAAAGTGTAGCATTCCTTTAATGATTTTCATAAACAAGCGCCTGTAAAATGAAACCTTGAGTCTTGTTTTGTAATCTGTGTACTTGCAACTAGTCATTTGCAGAGTGAAAAAGCAAAGCTTTCCATAATCACCACATGGTGAAAAGACTTATAATCATGCATTTTAGTGACATGAAATAACATTTCTGTTAATTTTCTCAAAACTTGCTCCATCGAAATAACCATCCACTCCAACAGGTGAAGGCCAAATGTTTAATGTACAGTACAGTAATTGTTAAGCCTAGGTTTACTGGAAAAATATTTCTCTTCCAAATAATTCATAGCTGTTTACAGCACCACACAAAAATGGCTGAACTCTCATGGAAAAAACAAGATATTTTGCAATAACTTTAGCAAATATTGACCTTTGTTCATTTCATATTTCCACAATTCTGCAATAAACATAGCAATAAATATAATACTATGATTCATATTTATGTGTTTGGGCAGTTTTCATCATAGCTCATGTTCATGCGATCACTTGGGGTTTCATGCGTTTTACAGTTGGAAAAAAATATCAGGATATTTGTTGAATTAATTTGTGAAGATTGACATCTAATGTCTGAGTAAACATGGGCTTCATTTATTATACTTATGCATCTGCTGATATTACCTAAGTGTGGATTATGGATGTATTTGGAAAACCTACTGGCAAATAGCCTACATGGACTGCGACTGTGTCAGAATGAGCAACTGTTCCTAATGAATGAAATACTAAAACAAAATTCTAAATATCATTGTGGGTGTTTCACTAAGGGATTTACGAATGGATATTACTGTCTTCGGAAATGTTCAGATGATACTTTCTTTTTTTAGATTATGTCCAATATGTTAAATACAACTGCGGCTGCTTTGCTTCCAGCACTAGCCCTAGAAGATGCAGTTATTCCCGCTGTTCTATAAGTGCCACCTCCTGGCAGGGAGTGAATTTCCTTTTTCTTTTTCATTCAGTCTGTCTACAGTTATAATTTTGAGCAGGTTTTATTCAGCATAATATTACAAAGCTAAATTCCAACATAGGCTCCTTCTGAAAATGTAGTCCCATATACATTTCTGGAGATCGTGAATTATGTAGTAAGAGGAACGTATGGCTGCATTTTGTCTTTAAATTAACAATACGGGATGGTATGACACTGTTCCTTTTCACGCTTATCAGCTTACCTCCGTGTGGATGGCTTTACCGCTGTTACCAGTTTGTCCAGTGGCTTGCCACATAAGTCAGAGGATTTGAGATGCAGCGTGGAGTTGACTGTGAGGATGGGGTTCGAGTCTGGCAAAGAATGATTCCAGACAGCAGGTAAGACAAAAACAAAGGGCAAAAAATAAACAAGTAAATAACAGGGTGAGAATGTGGTAAAATCTGAAAATGTAGTAAATATCAGGCCGCTGTGAGGGCATTTCTCTGGATTAGTTTTGAAAACACTGTCATTGGGGTTTAAGGAAGTGGGTGGGCGCTTGTCAATTGGTACTTTTTAAAACACTATCGGTTGGGTTTAGGGAAGGAGGAGGGTAAGGAAGTCAATCGGTCAGTCAGTCAGTAAGTCGACAGTTGATTTATGCAAGAGGAGTAGGTGCGAATGGCACTTGCAAGACAAATTTGAGATCTTAAAAAACATTTACAGCGGCCTCTGGTGGATTTACGAAAACCAAAACTGCAAAAAAAACGTAGCTCCTGGGACGTATTTGGGGCTCTCCAGAAATGTATATAGGGGTAAGTACAGTACTCACAATGAGCCTGGTTTGCTAAATTTAGATCATTAAATATTTGTGTTATTTTTTGAAAGAATGTTCATTCATTCATTTTCTTTTCGGCTTAGTCCCTTTATTAATCTGGGGTCGCCACAGCAGAATGAACTGCCAACTTATCAACCATATGTTTTACGCAGCGGATGCCATTCCAGCCACAACCCATCACTGGGAAACATCCATACACTCTTATTCACACACACACTCGTACACTATGGTCAATTTTAGCATACCCAATTCACCTGTACCACATGTCTTGGACTTGTGGCGGAAACCGGAGCACCCGGAGGAAACTCACAGGAACACGGGGAGAACATGCAAACTCCACACAGAAATGCCAACTGACCCAGCCGAGGCTCGAACCAGCGACCTTCTTGCTGTGAGGCAAACATGCTACCCACTGCGCCACCGCGTCACCCTTGAAAGAATGTTCTAAATTAAATCCCTAACTGCACAATATATCTAGCACCTTTATTCAACAGCAGTGGTTGCCAGTAATTTTAAATCACTGCAGATAACTCAGTCTGTAATAAAACAAACACATTTTTGTTCACATTTGTTCACTTCAATTAGTTTTCCTGATTTCTAGTTTAAAAACAAAATTAAAATAAATGAAAAAGCTAGTACAAAAGAACCGCCATTCTCTAGTTAATTAAATATCAAATTTGCCAATAAATGCATTTAGGGATGTAGACAATATGAGCATAATAATAGGGTGATTTAATAATGCATAATAATGGTGTCAGACAGGCTTTTAGTATTTCAGAAACTACTGATTAACTGGGATTTTCACACAGAAGACATACCTTTACACTAAACGTTAAAAGGAAAATATTGAATGAGCGGCAGTTCTATGTGTGAAAATTTCTCAATGATACCAGGTCAGATGAGCATGGACAGACTAGCTGAAGGTGTCCGATATGGTTACTCAAAAAAAAAAAAAACACTTGTAACATTTAAGGTATGCACAACTGGTTTAACCTTGAAGCAGATGAGCTACAGGAACAGAAGAAGAACAATGACGCAAATACTGTCAGCTACAGGCTACAATTCATTTGGACTACAATTCATTGGACAACAGAGGACTGGAAAAGGCCTGGTCTGAGGAGTCTCAGTTTTTGCAGCAACATTCGAATAGTATGGACTGGATTTTGCATAAACAAGATGACACCATGGATCTGCGAAACCTTGTATTATGGTTCAGGTCGGTGGTGTAATGATGTAGGGGGATACTCTGACACACTCGACTGTCTTTAGTACCAACTGAGCATCATTTAAATGCCTGCTGACAATTTCCATCCCTTTATGACTGCAGCTTGCTACTCTTGTGATGCTACAAGGATAATCAATCATGCCACAAAGCACAAATCAGCTCAAACTTCTAGAATATGTCAAGGAGTTCAGTACTCACACAGCAACACAGTCACTAGATCTCAGTCCAAAAGATTCACATCATGAATAATAAATAATCAATCATGGATGATAAATTTGTAGCACTTTTTAAAACTATACTGCAAAGAATGAAAGCAAAAAGGAGATCTATTCAAGTAATAAAAAGGGTTCTAAAAAGTGCTTTGTACGATCCCCATGAAACCAGGTTCACAATAAAACAGCTCAAAGTTTTATCTTATGTTTGCTTTTGTCTTCATTATATGGGATTTAATTATTTATTTCCAAATGAGTTTAGAGAATTCATTTAATTTCATCTCCAAACCCATATGATACATACAACAGCCAACACTATAATAAAATGTTGACAGATTTAGATTAATCAGTTACAAATAAAAATTAAAGCTGCAAGCAGCGATGATAGGGACCTCGCACCCCGGCTCACCGCCGCCCGGGGGCCTCAAGATGACAGAGAACAGCGAACAATAATAATATAAGTCGATAAATACAGAAAACTCGAGAAAATCACAGATTTTTGCCAAACTTCCTTTTGTCAGCAGGTGGCGCTATGTCTGTGACTCAATATTGGCATGTAGATGTCTTTAGGAGAGGAATCTTATCAAACATGTGAAGTTTCAGGCAGATCGGACATTGTTTGGCTGAGTTATAAGTGATTTCCTGTTGCCATTAGGTGGCGCTATAACTGTAACTGGATATTGGCATGTAGATGGCTTCAGGAGAGGACTTTTATCAATCATGTAAAGTTTCAGGCCGATCGGACATTGTGTGGTTGAGTTATAAGCCAAACTACCTTCTGTCAGCAGGTGGCGCTATAACTGTGACTCAATAATGGCATGTAGATGTCTTCAGTAGAGGACTCTTATCGAACATCTGAATTTTCAGGCAGATCGGACATTGTTTGGCTGAGTTATAAGTGATTTCCTGTTGCCAGCAGGTGGCGCTATAACTGTAACTGGATTTTGGCATGTAGATGTCTTCAGGAGAGGACTTTTATCAACCATGTGAAGTTTCGGGCTGATCGGACATTGTGTGAATGAGTTATAAGTACTTCCTGTTCCATGGCGAAGCGTTGATGTTTGACAGTTCGCCAGGGACACGCCCCTCCGCGAAAACTCTAGATCTTCACAATATATCATTGCTAGAGCTTTCAGATAACACCACCTAAATTTGGTGCTGATACGATGAAATTTGTGGGAGGAGTTTGTTATGCTGTAAAACACATCACTTCCTGTTGCCAGCAGGTGGCGCTATAACTGTAACTGGATATTGGCATGTAAACGTGTTCAGGTTAGGACGGTTATCATACCTGTTAATTTTGAGGCAGATCGGATAATGCATGCCTGAGTTATAGCAACTTCCTGTTTCATGGCGAATCGTCAAAGTTTGCGAGGCCGCCACGGACACGCCCATCGCCGAAAACTCTAAAGCTTCGCAATTTAACATCGCCAAGGCCTTTAGATGACAAAACCCAATTTTGGTGTTGATCGGATGAAATCCCTAGGAGGAGTTCGTTCAAATACAACGCCTGGAAATGGCAAAAACGCCACTTTTTCGCCGCAGGAAATCAAAAATATCCGACTTCCTGTTGGGTTTGAGATTTTGCCCCTCTAGACTTTTTTGTAGGTCTTGGCATGTTTGAGGTGTGTGCCAATTTTCGTGCGTGTGCGTGATTCGTAGCTCGGGGGCTTGTCCGTCACATGCGCATAGGTGGCGCTGTCGAGTCATTTTGCCACGCCCACTTCCGAAACCTATAATAAACGTAAATTTTCGCCACTTCTGAGGCGTGTGCAAAGTTTCGTGAGTTTTCGGGCATGTTTAGACCCCCTAAAGGCCGATTCATTTCGGAGAAGAAGAAGAAGAAGAAGAAGAAGAATAATAATAATAATTAAAGCTGCAAGCAGCGATGATAGGGACCTCGCACCCCGGCTCACCGCCGCCCGGTGGCCTCAGGATGACAGAGAACAGCGAACAATATTAATTTAAGCCGATATATAGAAAAACCTGAGAAAAATCACAGATTTATGGCAAATTTCCTTCTGTCAGCAGGTGGCGCTAAGACTGTGACTCACCATTGGCATGTAGATGTCGTCAGGAGAGGACTTTTATCAATATTGTGAAATTTCGGGCTGATCGGACAATGTGTGATTGAGGTATAAGCCAAACTACCTTCTGACAGCAGGTGGCGCTATGACTGTGACTCAATATTAGCATGTAGATGTCTTCAGGAGAGGAATCTCATTGAACCTGTTAATTTTCAGGCAGATGGGACATTGTGTGGCTGAGTTATGAGTAGTTTCCTGTTGCCAGCAGGTGGCGCTATGTCTGTGACTTAATATTGGCATGTAGATGTCTTCAGGAGAGGATTTTTATCAAACATCTGAAGTTTCAAGCAGATCGGACATTTTTTGGCTGAGTTATAAGTGATTTCCTGTTGCCAGCAGGTGGCGCTATAACTGTAACTGGATATTGGCATGTAGATGTCTCCAGGAAAGGACTCTTATCAACCATGTGAGGTTTCAGGCAGATTGGACATTGTGTGGTAGAGTTATAAGCCAATCAACCTTCTGTCAGCAGGTGGCGCTATAACTGTGACTCAATATTGGCATGTAGATGTCTTCAGGAGAGGACTCTTATCAAACTTGTGAATTTTCAGGCAGATCGGACACTGTTTGGCTGAGTTATAAGTGATTTCCTGTTGCCAGCAGGTGGCGCTATGTCTGTGACTCAGTATTGGCATGTAGATGTGTGCAGGAGAGGACTTTTATCAACCATGTGAAGTTTTAGGCAGATTGGACATTGTGTGATTGAGTTATAAGCCAAAGTACCTTCTGCCAGCAGGTGGCGCTATGACTGTTACTCAATATTGACATGTAGATGTCTTCAGGAGAGGACCCTTATCGAACATGTGAATTTTCAGGCAGATCGGACATTGTTTGGCTGAGTTATAAGTGATTTCCTGTTGTCAGCAGGTGGCGCTATAACTGTAACTGGATATTGGCATATATATGTCTTCAGGAGAGGACTCTTATCAACCATGTGAAGTTTCGGGGTGATCGGACATTGTGTGAATGAGTTATAAGAACTTCCTGTTCCATGGCGAAGCGTTGATGTTTGTCAGTTCGCCAGGGACACGCCCATCGGTGAAAACTCTAGACGTTCACAATATATCATCGCTAGAGCTTTCAGATAACACCACCTAAATTTGGTGCTGATACGGTAAAAATTGTGCAAGGAGTTTGTTATGCTGTAAAACACGTCACTTCCTGTTGCCAGCAGGTGGCGCTATAACTGTAACTGGATATTGGCATGTAAACGTGTTCAGGTCAGGACGGTTATCATACGTGTGAATTTTGAGGCAAATCGGATAATGCATGCCTGAGTTATAACAACTTCCTGTTTCATGGCGAATCGTCAAAGTTTGCGAGGCCGCCACGGACACGCCCATCGACGAAAACTCTAAAGCTTCGCAATTTAACATCGCCAAGGCCTTTAGATGACAAAACCCAATTTTGGTGTTGATCGGATGAAATCCCTAGGAGGAGTTCGTTCAAATACAACGCCTGGAAAGGGCAAAAACGCCACTTTTTCGCCGCAGGAAATCAAAAATATCCGACTTCCTGTTGGGTTTGAGATTTTGCACCTCTAGACTTTTTTGTAGGTCTTGGCATGTTTGAGGTGTGTGCCAATTTTCGTGCATGTGCGTGATTCGTAGCTCGGGGGCTGTCCGTTACAAGCGCATAGGTGGCGCTGTTGAGTCATTTTGCCACGCCCACTTCCGAAACCTATAATAAACGTAAATTTTCGCCACTTCTGGGGCGTGTGCAAAGTTTCGTGAGTTTTCGAGCATGTTTAGACCCCCTAAAGGCCGATTCATTTCGGAGAAGAAGAAGAAGAAGAATAATAATAATAAGAAACGGAGCAATTCCAATAGGGCCTACGCACCGTTCCGGTGCTCGGTCCCTAATAAAACATGCAAGAAGCAAAGTGGCTGCATGTACTTTTTTTCCAGTGAGTCTGGGCTGCAATTCATATAATAGTACTGCTTATGAATTCCTTCATTCAGAGCCAAGAGATGTTAAGAGAAAACTCTTCAATAAAATTGATTTAAATAATGACAACAATTTCAACCCTGAAAGATCCTCAAAAAAAGACTAGCATGCATTAAAATACACAGACTAATAACTAGACATTAAGCAGGAAAAAAATCTGCAATGTTGAAGAAATGTATAGTGCAGAAAAAAAGGAAAACTTTTCTCTAACTACAAACTGTTAGCACAAAGCCTCTGTAATTTCTCCTGTCTGTCATCTTCTTTCCTTCAACAATGTTGCTTTTTAGCATGGACATGTAACCCAGATAACCTAGGTTACTAATAAAAAGTGAAAGTGATATGAAAAAGAGAAAGAAACCAAGGAAAATGAGCCATTTAATCACTCTATGTATTAAAGTCATGGGCCCTTTAAGAAACAACTGGAGAGCGAGCGGAACTCCACCGACGCACCATATTTGGTCAAGAGAGAAGTTATGATTGGAAAAGTTACGGTTGAGAAAGTTACAGTTGAAAAGTTACAGTTGAGAATATTAAATGATGCAGAGAGATGATCAAGAGAGAGACGAGACAGAAACAGAGAGAGATCCAGAGCCCCTCCACATTCAGTCAGCGATTTCAGACAGATTTAACAAAGATAAAGTTATTGAGAAGAGACAACAGCATCAAAAACTGTCGTCGGATTGAGAAATCATCATCGAATAGAGAATTCATCGTCGAAGTGAGAGTTGGAGCGAGTAACTGTTGTTGGCAGACATCTGAGTGAGAAGCGGATGTGGCGGAGCTGTAAGCAGTTACTGACGCGGATCTGAAGAGAAATTTATTGATAAAATACACCTTTTCACTTTGGTGAGTTGAAATTCATGTCTTTACTTTATGTTTACATGATATTTAACAATTAAACTCCACAAATAAGACACAGAGTTAATATGAGATGCATTTATATAGGCCGCGAGCGCAGCGCTCGAGCTACAGCTGATTATATATGGGCTAAAGCTATCTGACATGTAGTAATGCTGATGAGTTAAAGAAATATCATAAAATGTAGTATTTGGAGATCGTTATGATAAATGTGTGTAAATACGTTGAGTAAATGTGCATATGAAGCGTGTATATATGAGATTTAATGTTGAAGATGTTCTATTAATTGACGTTTGCCTTGTGTTTTGCAAGGCTGGGTTTTTTTGTGTGATTTGAAGCAACTGTGACGAGTCCCTGGGTTACGCTGGACTCGGAGGAGAAACTTATGTATGGCGAGCCACCCACGGAACCGATTCACCTACTAGACAGTGTGTTTGAGCCATCGGACTGGTAGGAGAGTCCTTTTTATTTGTTTGGAGAAACGAGTTTCGGACTCACCGCGACCCTCCTGTGTTTCTTCTTTCTTTTCCTTTAATCATCAACGGAAAACGCTTACTGTGGAACTGAACAAAGAGAATCAACAGTTCTCTTGCACGGAATCCTTGATATTGAACTGTGCACGGCAAACGGTGAAACGAATCATCTGAAAAGCGAAACAAATCCTTTGAACAGCGAAACGATTCATTTGAGCAGTGATACGATTCTTTTGAACAGTGACACGATTCTTTGAACAGTGTGGTGATTCATTTGAACAGTCTAATGATCCTTTGAAGAGTGCGGTGATTCATTTGAACAGAGTAACGATTCCTTGAACAGTGAGACGACTCAATTGAACACTGACGATTTATTGAGTTTAAAAGTGTGAATATTGAATTATAATCTGCATTTTGAGTTGAGTTGGTTTATTTGTTATTATTTATTTCTTTATTTTCCTTTATGAGTTACATTTGAGACTACAAAGTATTTTTATCACAATTTATTGATTTCTTTAACTTGTTCTATACAAAGTGTCACACAGTGATGTAATTTTCCAAGATATTTATTTATTTATTTTCATTTTGTGCAAGTGTTTAAGTGTTTGAAAAGTCCTGATTGTCTTGATTATAACTTTGTTTAGACTGTATATTGACTTCTTCACGTTCATCTGTGTAGAGAAAAAGAAACAAAATCATTTACTTTTCATTATTATATTTAGAATTGAACTTATATATACATATATACTTATACATATTGAACAGAAATCTTTAAACATAACATCTTCCTAATTATATAAACTATATTGAAGAAAGAAACTGACTGTGTTTGATTATTCACTCACCTGCTGTGCTGCTTTTCTCTCTCCAGTAGCCGTTCCTGCTCTTCTGATCAATTGGCCCACATTGAAAAAATACACTAGTGCGACATACTAAACCGTATTTGCTACAATCTTGGCGAGCCAGCCAGGAGCGAGAAAGCAGCAGCTTTTGAGGCGAATAATAATTGAAATACGCATGTAGAGTGAAAATATAACATTACAATGGATGTCATAGAACGAGACGACGTTAAGATAGAAAACGCAGTGATTATTAGTGGTTTAACCCTAACTGAAACAGATGAAGTCGTAGAATCCTACCTTTTGAGATTCGGTTCTATACGGCAAAACTTTCTGATTGATGATCCGCAGTCTGCATTTCATCATAATGCAGTTATTGAGTTTTCACACAACTCTGCCATTTGCAACCTTGAGCCTCAGTTGCCTTTGACTATCGTAAGCCCTACTGATATGAGCGTTATATTTCGCATACACAAATTGAGTACTGCTTACAGCACCGCCACATCTAGCGACACTGCAAAGCAACTGAAGTCACAAACAGATGAGAGTGGAGAATCCCCACAAGATGTCCCTGAACAAGATTCAATGAAGATGAATGGAGTGACATATCTGGATGATGGATTACACAGAGGAGATTGTGAACTTGAAAATTTAAACTCCAGGACAAAATACTTGACAAGTGTAACTAACGCCCCTCTGCGAACTGGAAGTTTCAAGCCATCTGCTCTAAGATTTGATACTAACAACCCAGCCAAGGTGAACATGAGTACCACATCACCCCATAGTTTAACAGAAGACGATTCTGTATCTGTGAGAATTCCTATGTCCTCTATGCACCCCCCAGACATCCAGAGAGTAATTATGGAACACGTTGTGAAGATGAGTGAACCAGTGCCCCAACACAGTGCTTCTTTCCGCCTAAAAGCCTTTTCTGGAAGGATTCCTCGTCCAGGTAATGAGCCTGACTTCGACACATGGCGGACAAGTGTTGACTATTTATTGAATGACCTGTCGCTTTCTGAGTCGCATAAAATGCGAAAAATTCTAGACAGCCTGTTACCACCTGCTTCAGATGTCATTAAGCATGTGAGCCCTAATGCTCCACCGTCAGAGTGTCTGAGGTTACTAGAGTGTGTTTACGGTTCAGTGGAGGATGGAGATGACTTATTAGCCAAGTTTATAAACACCCTGCAGGATCCTGGTGAAAAATCATCTACCTACCTTCACCGACTGCATGTACTCCTGTGTACTGCCATTAGACGAGGAGGGATTGCGGAGAGTGAACGAGATCGTTGTCTGCTGAAACAATTTTGCCGTGGCTGTTGGGACAATGCCTTGATAATTGAATTGCAGCTTGAAAGAAGAAAAGCTGATGCACTTCCCTTTGCTGAATTAGCAGTACTACTACGAACAGCTGAGGAGAAGAAAACTTCAAAAGAGGAGAGAATGAGAAAGCATCTGGGTTTGAGCCGACACCCACCAACCCCACTGAAATTGCGAACAATAACTCACCAACAGTCTGCTCACTTTAATAGCTCACAGGAAATGGATGCTACTAATATTCCAGCATTTGACAATCCAAGACAGAAAGTCTCTAAACAGAAAAGTAAAACCCAGTGCCCTGAAACATCTGAAGCTGATGCTTTGAAAAAGGAGATTATGGCTCTCCAAAGCCAAATCACAGCCATCAAAACAGCAGCTGACCAAGAAGTAAAGGAGATAACTGAGACAAGTGAGCTTCAGCTACTAAAAGGACAGATAGCCGAGCTTAAGGTCCAAATTGCCACTTCTGGAGCACAAAGAAAGCAGTTTGAGAGATCCCCACGACAAAGTGATAATCCTAGTGACCCTTGTGTCAGTCAAAAGAGAAATGGATGGCAAAGAAACAGTGAATTGAGAACCTATCGCCCGAGACCATGGTATTGCTTTCGCTGTGGAGATGATGGTCATCTTGCCATTCACTGTGAGAATGCACCAAACCCATCTAGAGTTGAAGAAAAGAGAAAAAATTTAAAAGAGAGACAAGCTGAGTGGGATCTTCAAAATGGAGTGGCCACAGTACCTTTAAACTAAAGTCAGTCTCCATCACAGGGCGGATGGGGACTGATAGAAAACAAAGCCCAAAGAATCAACTGGCATTTAATAAGCATACAGATACCAGAAACTCCTTGATGTTACCAGCTGGACTGGTGGGAATGAAATGCACAGCTCGAGTCAAAATTGAAGGGAAGGAAGTGAACTGCTTGCTAGACACAGGGTCACAAGTCACAACAGTCCCTATGTCTTTCTACAACTGCTACCTGTCACGGCATCCTATGCAGCCGTTGAATCAACTGTTGGAGGTTGAAGGGGCAAATGGCCAAGCTGTTCCTTACCTTGGATATGTTGAACTGACTCTACAGTTTCCACAAGAATTTTTAGGAACTGAAGCCGAAGTTCCAACATTGGCCCTAGTCGTCCCAGACTTGACACAAACACCCCAAATCCTCATTGGCACTAACACCCTAGATGTCTTATATGCTGGTCATGTTCAAACAGTCAAGCCCAGAGTTATGTCACGTTATCAAGGGTATCAAGCTGTGATAAGAGTTCTAGAAGCAAGACTGCAGCAGGCTGGTGTGAATGTCTTGGGTCAAGTGAAAGTAAAGGGAGACGTGCCTGAAGTGATAGCAGCCGGAAGCACTGTAGTTCTTAACGGATGTGTCAAAATCATTGGGCCACTCTCAGAGACTTGTGTAACAATTGAACCTTCAGTATCGTCATCTTTGCCTGGTGGACTGCTTGTGGCCAGCAGTTTGCATTCTCTACCTGCAAAACGCAATGTTGAAGTACCAGTAGTGCTGAGAAATGAGACACAAATTGATTTAACAATTCCCCCGAGAGCAGTACTGGCTGAAGTGCATGCTGTACAAAGTGTGATTGAAGGTAGAAAACCTGTAAATGCTTCTGTGAGCAAAGTCACGAGTCCTGCACAAACTAGAATCATCCCTGACTTCGGTGACTCTCCGTTATCAAATGACTGGAAGGAAAAGATAACTGATCTAGTGAACTCCATGCAGGATGTATTTGCACTTCATGACTTGGATTATGGCCACACAAACAAAGTAAAACACCATATCCATCTCAGTGACAGCTCCCCATTCAAGCAGCGTGCTAGGCCTATCCATCCCCAGGATGTCGATGCAGTAAGACGACATCTTAAAGAACTCCTTGACGCAAACATTATAAGAGAATCTGAATCCTCTTTTGCTTCTCCAATTGTAGTAGTAAGAAAGAAAAACAATGATGTACGCCTCTGCATTGACTTCAGAAAGTTAAACTCACAAACTGTAAAAGACGCATATGCCCTGCCTAATTTGGAGGAAGCCTTTTCTGTTCTATCTGGCTCCAAATGGTTTTCAGTTCTCGACTTAAAATCAGGCTTTTATCAAATTGAGATGGAAGAGGCTGATAAATCAAAAACTGCATTCGTCTGTCCCTTGGGGTTCTATGAATTCAACAGAATGCCTCAAGGAGTCACTAATGCACCGAGTACATTTCAAAGGCTGATGGAGCGATGCATGGGCGATCTTAACAGAAAAGACGTCTTAGTCTTCATAGATGACCTCATTGTTTTCTCCAAGACATTAGAAGAGCACAAAGCCAGACTCTTGCAAGTTCTGACACGGCTAAAAGAATATGGATTGAAGCTTTCTCCCAAGAAGTGCAAGTTTTTCCAAACATCAGTCCAGTATTTAGGCCACATAGTCTCTCAGGATGGTGTTAAAACAGATCCAACTAAAATTGAAGCCCTTAAAACCTGGCCAAGACCAAAAAACCTTAAAGAACTGAAATCTTTTCTTGGATTTGCAGGATATTACAGAAGGTTCGTTCAAGACTTCTCAAAAATTACAAGACCCCTTAACGACCTTACTATTGGATATCCCCCACTGCAAAAAAATCAGAAAAGAAACCCCCTAAAAAGTATACCTTACCGGGATCCTAAAGAACAGTTTGGAGAGCGATGGAACCAGGATTGTCAACGGGCATTTAACACAATTATAGAGAAGCTGACTTCTGCTCCAGTCCTCGGATATGCAGATCCTAGACTGCCCTATGTGTTGACCACTGATGCCAGCACTGTTGGACTTGGAGCAGCTCTTTATCAAGAGCAGGAAGGTCGAATGAGGGTGATTGCCTTTGCAAGTAGGGGACTAACTAAAAGTGAAGCAAAGTACCCCGCTCACAAATTAGAGTTCCTTGCACTCAAGTGGGCAGTCACAGCCAAATTCAGTGACTATCTATATGGAGGAGAGTTCACTGTGATTACAGACAGCAACCCACTCACCTACATATTAACATCTGCAAAACTTGATGCGACCAGTTACAGGTGGCTGTCCAGCCTATCAACATTCAATTTTAAAATCCAGTATCGTGCAGGCAAAAGAAATCTAGATGCTGACGGACTCTCAAGACGGCCTCATGATGAACAGATTGATGATTTCGCCTCTCAGAAAGAACGTGAAAGAATTAAACAATTCACTCTACATCATTTAGCGGAGACAGAGCAAGGAGTAATCTTGCCTGATGCAGTAAAAGCCCTCTGTGAACGACACCAAGTATATCAGAGCTGTGGTGATTCTAATCTACCATATTCTCAACTTACTGTGGTAGAATCGCTATCCCTAAGTGTTAATGCAGTACCCCAAGAGTTCCAGCAGGAAGCAGGAGGCCTCCCAGTACTTCCCCAAATGTCAGAGGAAGAGTTAAAAGAATGTCAAAGAACTGATCCAGTGCTTGAAGAAGTAATTAGGCACCTTGAATCTGGCAAGAAACCTCATGGGAAAGTAGAGCCTGCAGAGATAGCTTTATGGTTAAGAGAGTGGGACCGCTTTGAGTTCAAGAATGGAATCTTGTTTAGAAAGAGACAGGACTCAAGAGGCATCCTGTATCAGTTGGCCTTACCCAAAAAGCTCAGAGGAGATGTATTGAAAAATCTGCACAATGACATGGGGCATCTCGGAATTGAAAGGACCTTGGACCTGGCTAGAGCCCGCTTTTACTGGCCAAAAATGGCAATATCGGTAGAAGAAAAAGTAAAGACCTGTGAGCGATGTGTAAAACGAAAGACCCCTCCTGAGAGAGCTGCACCCTTAGTGAACATCACAACCAGCAGACCCCTTGAACTAGTCTGCATAGATTACTTGTCACTGGAGCCTGATCGAAGCAACACTAAAGATATCCTTGTGATTACTGATCATTTCACCAAGTATGCTGTTGCAGTGCCCACCAGGAACCAGAAAGCTGAAACAGTGGCCAAATGCTTGTGGGACAACTTTTTCATCCATTACGGGTTTCCTGAAAGAGTCCTCAGTGATCAGGGGCCCGACTTTGAGTCAAGATTAATCAAAGAACTGTGTGGCATAGCAGGAATACAAAAAGTAAGAACTACACCTTACCATCCCAGAGGCAACCCTGTTGAACGTTTCAACAGAACATTGCTCCAAATGTTAGGGACCCTGGAGGAGAAAGAAAAGACTTGTTGGAAAGACTTTGTGAAACCATTAGTCCATGCATACAATTGCACTCGTAATGACTCGACAGGGTTCTCACCTTATGAGCTGATGTTCGGAAGACAGCCTCGGCTACCAGTAGACATAGCCTTTGGTTTACCTGCTGCAGAGTCATCCCCATCTCATTTCATTTATGTGAGAAATTTGAAAGATCGCTTGGAGGAAAGCTATAGGATAGCTACTGAGAATGCCTCAAAATTAGCAAGAAGGAACAAGAGACGATTTGATGAGCGAGTAGTCACCTCATTCCTTGAGGTTGGAGATCGTGTTCTAGTGCGGAATGTCAAGCTGAGAGGAAAGCATAAATTGGCTGACAAGTGGGAGAAAGAAATCTATGTTGTGCTAAAGAAGGCGGGAGATTTACCTGTTTATACTGTTCATCCAGAAGGCAGGGATGGTCCACTTCGCACACTGCATCGAGACTTGCTGCTGCCCTGTGGATTCTTACAAGAAAGCTTGCCTGAGCCAATAAAATTAAAACCTCCTCGCAGACCTAGAACTCGAGCAAACACTGGTGCAAGAGAACCTGAAAGTACCACTGAGAATTCTGACTCTGAGGATGATTCAATGGATCACTACTTGCATAGACACTTACCAAAAGTCGACAGCAGAATCCTCTTCAATCCTAGGCATGTGGAGCCTTCAAGAGACCGGCCGATGGCAGAACATTCTCATAGAACAAGAGTTGTGAAAAGTACTATCACTGACTGTCCTGCAATAGAGATACCAGAAGAAAACTTACCTTACTTACCTGAAGATGAAAACTGTCCAATGAGTGAGTCTGAAAGCGAGAACGCACCTGTAATGGATTCTGTTGGAACAGATATACTGAGAAAATTACCTGTAGTAAATGATCCAGAACTATTGGAACAGAGAGATGAACTGGAAATACCGAGTGAAATAAATGTTGAAGCTGATCAGAGAAATCTTCACAGTGGCCAGGCAGTGATCGACCAGGTTGGAGGAAATACACTGAGACGTTCGCAAAGACACCATGAGCCGCCACAAAGGCTACAGTACTCTCGATTGGGAAATCCCCTTTCTCTGGTTATACAATCCTTACTACAAAGTCTCAGTACAGCATTCACTGCATCTTTGGAGGAGTCTGATTGCCCCGGAGAAGCCTCTCTTTTAATGCAGAAAATATTCCCTTCTGCTGCCGTTACGCAGCCTAAGAGATGCAGAGGGACCTGCATAGATTCCAGGCGGGGAGAATGTAACCCAGATAACCTAGGTTACTAATAAAAAGTGAAAGTGATATGAAAAAGAGAAAGAAACCAAGGAAAATGAGCCATTTAATCACTCTATGTATTAAAGTCATGGGCCCTTTAAGAAACAACTGGAGAGCGAGCGGAACTCCACCGACGCACCATATTTGGTCAAGAGAGAAGTTATGATTGGAAAAGTTACGGTTGAGAAAGTTACAGTTGAAAAGTTACAGTTGAGAATATTAAATGATGCAGAGAGATGATCAAGAGAGAGACGAGACAGAAACAGAGAGAGATCCAGAGCCCCTCCACATTCAGTCAGCGATTTCAGACAGATTTAACAAAGATAAAGTTATTGAGAAGAGACAACAGCATCAAAAACTGTCGTCGGATTGAGAAATCATCATCGAATAGAGAATTCATCGTCGAAGTGAGAGTTGGAGCGAGTAACTGTTGTTGGCAGACATCTGAGTGAGAAGCGGATGTGGCGGAGCTGTAAGCAGTTACTGACGCGGATCTGAAGAGAAATTTATTGATAAAAATACACCTTTTCACTTTGGTGAGTTGAAATTCATGTCTTTACTTTATGTTTACATGATATTTAACAATTAAACTCCACAAATAAGACACAGAGTTAATATGAGATGCATTTATATAGGCCGCGAGCGCAGCGCTCGAGCTACAGCTGATTATATATGGGCTAAAGCTATCTGACATGTAGTAATGCTGATGAGTTAAAGAAATATCATAAAATGTAGTATTTGGAGATCGTTATGATAAATGTGTGTAAATACGTTGAGTAAATGTGCATATGAAGCGTGTATATATGAGATTTAATGTTGAAGATGTTCTATTAATTGACGTTTGCCTTGTGTTTTGCAAGGCTGGGTTTTTTTGTGTGATTTGAAGCAACTGTGACGAGTCCCTGGGTTACGCTGGACTCGGAGGAGAAACTTATGTATGGCGAGCCACCCACGGAACCGATTCACCTACTAGACAGTGTGTTTGAGCCATCGGACTGGTAGGAGAGTCCTTTTTATTTGTTTGGAGAAACGAGTTTCGGACTCACCGCGACCCTCCTGTGTTTCTTCTTTCTTTTCCTTTAATCATCAACGGAAAACGCTTACTGTGGAACTGAACAAAGAGAATCAACAGTTCTCTTGCACGGAATCCTTGATATTGAACTGTGCACGGCAAACGGTGAAACGAATCATCTGAAAAGCGAAACAAATCCTTTGAACAGCGAAACGATTCATTTGAGCAGTGATACGATTCTTTTGAACAGTGACACGATTCTTTGAACAGTGTGGTGATTCATTTGAACAGTCTAATGATCCTTTGAAGAGTGCGGTGATTCATTTGAACAGAGTAACGATTCCTTGAACAGTGAGACGACTCAATTGAACACTGACGATTTATTGAGTTTAAAAGTGTGAATATTGAATTATAATCTGCATTTTGAGTTGAGTTGGTTTATTTGTTATTATTTATTTCTTTATTTTCCTTTATGAGTTACATTTGAGACTACAAAGTATTTTTATCACAATTTATTGATTTCTTTAACTTGTTCTATACAAAGTGTCACACAGTGATGTAATTTTCCAAGATATTTATTTATTTATTTTCATTTTGTGCAAGTGTTTAAGTGTTTGAAAAGTCCTGATTGTCTTGATTATAACTTTGTTTAGACTGTATATTGACTTCTTCACGTTCATCTGTGTAGAGAAAAAGAAACAAAATCATTTACTTTTCATTATTATATTTAGAATTGAACTTATATATACATATATACTTATACATATTGAACAGAAATCTTTAAACATAACATCTTCCTAATTATATAAACTATATTGAAGAAAGAAACTGACTGTGTTTGATTATTCACTCACCTGCTGTGCTGCTTTTCTCTCTCCAGTAGCCGTTCCTGCTCTTCTGATCAATTGGCCCACATTGAAAAAATACACTAGTGCGACATACTAAACCGTATTTGCTACAGACACTTATTTCTAAGCAACTTACAGTCATTGAGAGCACTGCATTCATTGGCAGCAGGTGTGAATGGTGGCTGTCCTTGCTGAAGTCGTTGTCTGGCCTTGCTTAGAGACAGTAGGATCTGAGTAGGCACTTTTCACCAGTAGGTCTCATGCCTTCCATTGTAACCTAAAGAAGTCTAAAGCATTTACATGGCAGAATGTCTATTTTGTGTGCTTCAAAGAAAGGTTTTTCCTACCTAGGGCTAGACAATAATTTGCTATCAATATATATCACAATAGATTTTTTTTTGAGTAACTGTGATATGATTTTTAAACCCATTTCCGATATTGGTATACATTTGCATATATATATATATATATATATATATATATATATATATATATATATATATATATATATATATATATATATATATATATATATATATATATATATATTAGTGGTGGGCCGTTCAATTCAATTCAATTCATCTTTATTTGTATAGCGCTTATACAATGTAGATTGTGTCAAAGCAGCTTCACATGAAAGATTATAGTGAATTGAAACAGTGTCAGTTCAGTTTTCAGAGATTAAGTTCAGTTCAGTTTAGCTCAGTTCAGTGTGGGTTAATAATCACTACTGAGAGTCCAAACACTGAAGAGCAAATCCATCGATGCGCAGCTCTACAGATCCCGAACCATGCAAGCCAGTGGTGACAGCGGCGAGGAAAAAACTTCACCAGTTGGCGAAAGCGAAGATTTAAAAAACCTCGAGAGAAACCTGGCTCAGTTGGGCACGACCATTTCTCCTATGGCCAAACATTAAGAGTGTTATTGAATTTAATAATGAACGCCAACTGGAAAGAAAAAAAACTTTCGCATTTCGCGATGTGTTTGTGTGTGTGCGTCTGTGTGTGTGTGCACGGTCCTTTACTGACAGCCGCCTGTGTACATCTTATCGGAAATATGGCGAAAAGTCCTACATGACGGTAATAGTTTGTCAGTATTGCCACTCATATCTGCATACTCCGCGTCTTAATTTCATTTCTGTTTAGTTCAGTTATGACTTTAGTCGCATTAAGGTAATCAAATTCGCTGTTTACATGGTAGACTCTTGATTGATTGATAGATTGTTTTAATTATATTAAAATCGTATTCAAGTATTGTTGCCCATGTAATCATACTCAATGTTTGACACACCGTCAGGGCTCTGTGAACTTGCCTTTGTGAAGCAGCATTTTCTGTATGTACATACATCAAAAGCAAGTATGAAATCGCTGTTTGGAGCTTATTCAGGCCTACAGTTAAAAATTCTTGTTTAACTGCATAAACAGTTAGTAAACACAAGTACATCTTATTGAACATCATTTATTTTCATCACCAATTATCATAGTAGAACAGTTTCTTAAGAAGTTTGTAATGCATTTTGGAAACAGAAGATGATCCTATATATATATATAAAAAGTTTTATATATAAAAAGTTTTGGCTACAAAATTAATGCCCTGAAAACAGATGTGAATGAACAAGCTTAGCGGGAACACATCAAATCTGTTCCACAATTTGAAGCAGTTCCACCCGATAGAACATACTGAGAGTCAGTAGATGAGGCGTCACCAACACCCTTCCTGACATCGAAAACGAAACCAACTGTGTCAGAACAGTTACCTTACGACAAACAGTCTAAAAGTCATAAAGACATTACTAGGAGTTTTACAAACTTTTTGGCTAAGGACATGATGATATTTAGTATTGTGAATGGCGTGGGCTTCAGGACAATGATGTCAGTCATTGACCTCCGATTCGAGCTCCTGAGTTGAAAATATTTCTCATGCACGGCTATACAGGTGCCTGAACTTTATGTGAAGGAGCAACTTAAATCAGTGTCGTATTTCTGTCTGAAGGAGTTTGTTTGTTGTTTATAAGAATAATCAACCGAAATTAAGAAATATATCGTGATATAAATTTTTGCCATATCGTCCAGCCCTATTCCTACCCCTCTCAAACTGATTACAATTAAATTTTGTTTGAGAATTTTTATTCCAGTTGAGATTTGGACATTCAAACCGATTAAAATACTCCATGTAAATGCATTTAGTGTTGCATTTTTGCCGTTTAGTTGCTCTGAGAAGCAACAATGAATAAAAAAATGGCACCGCAAATTAAAAAACATGCTGATACCATTATAAATTGCAGCATTAGATCACGAGCAGATTCTTGAAACTGTTTTGAAAAATATGTATTATTTTCCTCTTATCGTCCTTTTTATTGTTATGCACCTACCTACTACAGCACTTCTCCTGCAGAGCAGTTACACATGAATGGGCTCAGGGTCTATTTTAATGATTTTATGAAACAATTTCCATAAAGTCATTATTTATTCAAATAGAGTACAGACTGCATTAAATGACTTTTAATATTGGGATTCTCTTTGACATTTCTTCTTAAAAACCAATTGTTTGCATTATAATTTACAGGTACTATAGGATTCTTGAACATTTTTCCATCTGCCATTGACTAGGCAAAATGGTTCAAATAAATATCTGAACATTACACAGTAAATGACTGAGAAGGAACACATAGTACCTGACTTTCAAATTACTTTAGTTCAAACACGACAAATCATACTTACACAAACTCATCAAAAATGAAAACAATGTGTTCTAAAATCATCTCAAAATATCAAACATGCTTATTCTCTTCAGCATAAATGAAATTATCGTTCCGGTTCACACCTGGTATTAAGATGCGTATTCATCGATCTGATCACAAGTGGACAAATAAGACACATTACCCTTCACATCTGTCATTTAAAAGTCTCTTTTGTCCAATTTCAACCACTTCTCTGACAAGCGAGGTATTGGGTTGATTTGATCTTTCAATCTACAAAAATACTGCAAAAGCTAGCACAGTTTTCATACTCTAAAGAACAAAAACAAAAAAAAAAACAAAAAAAATTTAAAAAGTAAATGAAACATGCTTTATGAATATACTATTTTATTTCTGATAAATTCAGATAAAATAATATTTATATCAGTAGTGGGCTGTTATCGGCGTTAACGTGCTGCGTTAACGCGAGACTCTTATCGTGCGATAAAAAAAATATTGCCGTTAAACTATTCTCAAAGTTGGGTTTGGAGCTGGGTCTATTCTACGCAAGCTATGATGACTTTCACATTGATATTTTAGCACGGATGTATACCTGACCGGTGAGCTGTCTGACAAAACAGTGCCATTCTGAATCAAATCAGCAGGATGCCTGACTTTAACTGCAGTTCGGCAGTTTCACTTTAACTCATGAAAATTTCATTCATGCGCAGTGATAAACTAGAGTATTAGACACAATTAAATGAGTAAGGACTGGTGAGAGTGGAATTTAATAACGCAGGCCAAATGAAGAAAAAAAAAAAAAAACTTCCGCATTTCGCGATGTGTGTGTGTTTGTGTGCGTGCGTCTGTGTGTGTGTGTGTGTGTGTGTGTGTGTGTGTGTGTGTGTGTGTGTGTGTGTGTGCGGTCCTTTACTGACAGCCGACTGTGTGGATCTTGTCGAAAAATATGGCGAAAAGTCCTACATGGCGATAATAGTTTGTCAGTAATTAATTTAATTTCTGTTTAGTTCAGTTATGACTTAAGTCGCATTAAGGTAATCAAAAAAAAAAAAATTTGCTGTTTACATGGTAGACTCTTAATCAGAGTATTGTTTTAATCATATTAAAATCGTACTAAAGTATCGTTGCCCATGTAAACATACTCAATGTTTGACACACCCTCAGGGCTCTGTGAACTTGCCTTTGCGAAGCAGCATTTTCTGTATGTACGTACATCAAAAGCAAGTATGAAATCGCTGTTTAGAGCTTATGTAGGCCTACAGTTCAAAATTCATGTTTAACTAAATAAACAGTTAGTAAACACAAGTACATCTTATTGAACATCATTTACTTTCATCACCAATTATCATAGGAGAACAGTTTCTCAAGCAGTTTGTGATGCATTTTGGAAACAGGAGATGAGCCCCTGGTCTAATGCGCCACCTGGCTTGAGAAACCCGTTCACAAAGACTTATTATTTGGGTAGCACACATATTCTGAATGCCTTCGGCAAAATTCAAATGAGCCGTTTTAATCTAGATTAATTTCGAGATTAATCTAGATTAAAAAAAAATTTAATCTATGCCCACCTATAGTATATATATATATATATATATATATATATATATATACACACAGGCAGTGCAGAATTATTAGGCAAATGAGTATTTTGACCACATCATCCTCTTTATGCATGTTGTCTTACTCCAAGCTGTATAGGCTCGAAAGCCTACTACCAATTAAGCATATTAGGTGATGTGCATCTCTGTAATGAGAAGGGGTGTAGTCTAATGACATCAACACCCTATATCAGGTGTGCATAATTATTAGGCAACTTCCTTTCCTTTGGCAAAATGGGTCAAAAGAAGGACTTGACAGGCTCCGAAAAGTCAAAAATAGTGAGATATCTTGCAGAGGGATGCAGCACTCTTAAAATTGCGAAGCTTCTGAAGCGTGATCATCGAACAATCAAGCGTTTCATTCAAAATAGTCAACAGGGTCGCAAGAAGCGTCTGGAAAAACCAAACCAAAAACCAAGGTGCAAAATAACTGCCCATGAACTGAGAAAAGTCAAGCGTGCAGCTGCCAAGACGTCAAGATGCCACTTGCCACCAGTTTTGCCATATTTCAGAGCTGCAACATCTCTGGAGTGCCCAAAAGCACAAGGTGTGCAATACTCAGAGACATGGCCAAGGTAAGAAAGGCTGAAAAACGACCACCACTGAACAAGACACACAAGCTGAAACGTCAAGACTGGGCCAAGAAATATCTCAAGACTGATTTTTCTAAGGTTTTATGGACTGATGAAATGAGAGTGAGCCTTGATGGGCCCGTGGCTGGATCGGTAAAGGGCAGAGAGCTCCAGTCCGACTCAGACGCCAACAAGGTGGAGGTGGAGTACTGGTTTGGGCTGGTATCATCAAAGATGAGCTTGTGGGGCCTTTTCGGGTTGAGGATGGAGTCAAGCTCAACTCTCAGTCCTACTGCCAGTTTCTAGAAGACACCTTCAAGCAGTGGTACAGGAAGAAGTCTGCATTCTTCAAGAAAAACATGATTTTCATGCAGGACAATGCTCCATCACATGCGTCCAAGTACTCCACAGATGGCTGGCAAGAAAGGGTCTAAAAAAAGAAAAACAATTGACATGGCTTCCTTGTTCATCTGACTGAACCCAATAGAGAACCTGTGGTCCATCATCAAATGTGAGATTTACAAGGAGGGAAAACAGTACACCTCTCTGAACAGTGTCTGGGAGGCTGTGGTTGCTGCTGCAGGCAATGTTGATGGATTCTGTCTGTGTTTTGATCCGTTCACCATGGATGGCAGGCTTTTGAGTGTCCTTGCAAAGAAAGGTGGCTATCTTGGTCACTGATTTGTTTTTGTTTTGTTTTTGAATGTCAGAAATGTATATTTGTGAATGTTGAGATGTAATATTGGTTTCACTGGTGAAAATAAATAATTGAAATGGGTATATATTTGTTTTTTGTTAAGTTGCCTAATAATTATGCACAGTAATAGTCACCTGCACACACAGATATCCACCTAAAATAGCTAAAACTAAAAACAAACCAAAAACTACTTCCAAAAATATTCAGCTTTGATATTAATGAGTTCTTTGGGTTCATTGAGAACATGGGTGTTGTTCAATAATAAAATTAATCCTCAAAAATACAACTTGCCTAATAATTCTGCACTCCCTGTATGTATGTATGTATGTATATATATATATATATATATATATATATATATATATATATATATATATATATATATATATATATATATATATATACACATATATATATACATACATACACATATATATATACATACATACACACACATATACATACATACATATACATATATATATGTATATATATACATAGATGTATATATATATACATCTCACGGTTCGGTTATGATTATCATGCCATTGATTTGGTTCAATTCGATATCTCGGTGCATCACGGTGCATTGACAATGATTTCCATACATAATTAGATTTTTTTCTTTACAACACAAGAAAAAAAATTGTATTAATCTATAAATATATTTATATTTATGTATTATTTGTAATACAATTTTGTCATTTAATACAAGCAGTAAGATATATGAACTGTACCTTTAATTTTACCTGCTCAAAAAAAAAACACTCTTTGTGAATGTTTTAGGCAAAATTCCAATACATGCACAGAAGACAGCACGAGCATTTATAGCAAATAATCTAATGTAAATATTAACCTGCTTGCTTTTTGAGTGCTGGCAAGTTCTTACACCCCTATGATTGGTCATTGTCTTCACTCGCTCAACAGAAAGGGCTGCGATTGGCTTTAGAAACTAAAGCGATGTTTACCCATGAGTGACGCGGGAAAAACAGCGCGGGTCAATCTATATGCGCATAATACGCGGTTATCAGGTAATCCGTAATAGAATAAATACAATACAATAAACTCGCACCACAGGCACACTTGTGTCTGGATCCACAAGTATCGCTTTAACAGCCGTGAGGAGAGAAAAATTTACCTCACGAACATGCCAACTGGTCAAATGCCCAAAGTGTGCGTGTGTGGGGAGAGAGAGAGAGAGAGAGAGAGAGAGAGAGAGAGAGAGAGAGAGAGAGAGAGAGAGGGGCAGAGATGGAGTTTTACAGCATTTCTCCCTAGTAGTGAAATAGCGGCTCGTGCTTTACCACTACTCAGTGTCAGTGAAAGATCTGCTTTTTAAGTAGTAGAAGTGTTTTATTTACTCACCCTCGCCTCCTTCGCCATAGTATTCTACCGTGACATCGCGCATAGGGGATAAATGACGTCAGTGCGTAATAACCGGTTATGATCTATTACTGAACCGATATCGAATTGTCCCCATCTGCATCGCGGTGCACTGAAGAAACAATTCATTTTAACAGCCCTACACAGTTCTGTCCATACAGCTTACAAAAGTTGAATTTTATCATATGTGCCCTTTAACTAATATTTTAGATTAGAACATCGAAAGAAATTAAATTGGGTGTCTTTGAATAAAATTATTATGCAAAGGATCAAGATTTGATCACGCGAAAAGACCAATCTTCCAAACACATTAACATCATTTAATTGTTTAGCATCGAAGAAATATATTAAAAGAACATCAAAGGCATAAAATAAATCATTCACAGGGCTATTTCTTATGAAAAGCACCATTGTGTATGACAGTCTTATAAAAATAACTTATAGCACCACTGAGCCACAGTGTTTGCATTTTCATGGGGAGTTTTAAAATATCATAATATAAAAAACACACTTTCAAAATCAATGAGATACTCAGCTCACAAACTAGGCTTCAAAAACAATCCAGTTAGCTTAAAAATCCTGCAGGCTCACACAGCAGTAGACAATAAAATAAAATAAAACACATCAAGATGCATTTAAGTAAAACATTTTAACCTTTAAGCTTGCAATCCCGTCAAAATAGATACCGAATCTAATCTGCGGATCCTGCGGCAATTCTTGGGAAAACACATGATCTCAACAGCCCCGTTTCGGAGAGGAGTTTTAAATTAGCCAATGTCATGCTGACTGAAGGTACAGGCAGACCATGATCAATACACTTTTCTCATTGTTTCACATGCGGTCCTGCCAATGCCAATAATCCAATTACAGGCTGCAGTCACAGATACACTTTGACAAAGGAAAATAGCCAGAGAGAAACTGAGTGGGAGAGAGTGTCACAGTAACTTAACTCGCATGTAGGCTTTGACAGCAGTCCGATTAATTAACATCTCGCTTTCATCACAGGTCTGTTAATGTAAAATCAATATGTTCTTCCGAACTTAAACTCAAAATGTCTTTAAAGATTCAACAATGGCTGAATGAACATTTCTTTAAAGGAAACATGCAAATGCCTATGCAGCACCTTAATGTCCAAGGGAAATCTGGGTCTTGACAGGGCAGGGATTCTAATCCATTGTAAGTCAACAGAGTTGATAAAAATCTGTGATTCAGTGTTTTCTGAGAGAGTGCTGAATAGAGGCCAGCTAACAATCATCTACTCCAATCACATGGAAGTAACCGGAGCAAAGATGCTATTATAGCCAGTAGAGACAAAAGAGTATAAGAGGATTAATGAAATCTCAGTTACTCACTCTGTCCATTGCAAGCTGAGACTGATCTCTCCTGAGGACGTCTGTAATAAACGGAGAAAGCAATCAATTAGAATTCTCATTCATCTCAATGGCACACACTGAGCTGTGACGTTAAAGGTAGACCGATATTTAAAGTCAGTTTAACATTTCCAAAAAAAATCTAAATCATATATAAGTACTATCTACTATATAAGTACTATATAATATACTAATTTGTAATGGAAATCAAAGGAAAAGAGTGTTTTTAACTGGACCACATTAACACACCACACATTACGATGAGGAATCTCTCATTACTGACTAATGAAAAATGTGATTTGCTGTCCCCTAATAAGCAAGGTCACTAATATGAGGAATAATGGAATTTGAATTTGCCCATATACCTTCAAAAATGGAGGGGGGTTAATTATATTAACCATCATAAAATATAAGATATTTTTAATTATGAATTATGGAAATCAAAAATATAATACAAATAATCAAAAATATTATGAGACACCAGGAACAAGCCAATTACTCAGATTAATCATTTGAATAGAGAGGACCATAAACAGTGTTATAGTTATATATATATAGTTATAGTTAACGAAAACAAACAAAAAACAAAAACTAGAATTAAAAAAACATTTTCGTTAACTGAATAAAAATAAAAACAAGAGTTTAAAAAAAAAAAACTAAAACTAACTGAAACTGTATTGTGTACATACAAAACTAACTGAAACGAACTAAAATTTAAAAAATAATCGATTTACTTCACGCTGCCAGGTGTTTGACCCATAAGGCACCACAGAGTCTTTAATCCTGCTGCCATTGGCCAGATCAAGCCAGTGCTCCTCCAGTCAGCTCCCCCAGTCAGTGCTCCCGAGACAAAAAACAACAGCTAGACATGACAGCAGCTCGGTGACAACATTAAATACGACCTGAGCAGATACTTTAAAGCATTAATTTAACACATTTGTGCACAATAATGGGTTTTATTTCTGTATTAGTGATCGCGATCGAATAGTTCTTTTTATCCCGGATCTTGAATCGAAGTGAACCGGTTGATATAGTTCACCAAATCAAACTGAATCATTTGAAACGATTCACGTCTCCAGTAACATTAAGCTCTTATCCACAAACGACATACTTTTTACATGCCTATGACCCCCCTCTGACTCAAAATAAACCAATATTTACAGTTATTTAGTTATTAGAACAGCAGCACACAAGCAGCAAACCAAGAATACTGCACATGCGTGATTCAGTGAACCGAACACAAACAGTTCATGAAAGTCTGCTGTGATTAAACTAAACTTGAACAATTGCAGTACAGGTAAACCGAGGGCCTTAATATGAGAGGATCTGGCGAAACGTACGCTTATTTCATAATGAAACTTATGAATTAAAAATTTTAATTTATGAATTTAAATAAGTGAATCATGCTTGGTTGCAAAATGTAATTGTAAGAAACTTTTCAGATCATGGTGATGTTTTAACTGACTGAAATTATGATTGCTGACTATTTTTGATATGTTGAGTCCAAACTTGGGAAGATTGTCTCAAAAGATTTTGTTTGTTTCCTATCACTACTGTGTATCTAACCTCAGAAGCAGCCTTGCACACATTTTACTTAAGGCTGCTATCCTGTGGGTTGTTGTATTTGAATTTGAGGATGGGTGGTGTTCTTGTGTCAAAAAAATGTAGGCCATCTTTGGTTGAGTTTTTATTATACAATATTTATTCTATTGATTTTGAATCTTGCACCTAACAAAAGTCCTAATTTATAAAAAACTAAGACTAATACTAAAACTAATAAAAACTAAACCAAAACGAAGCAATTTCAAAATATAGAAAGTAATAAAAATAGTAAATCTACCTCTAAAAACAAATTAAAACTAACTGAATTTGAAAACAAAAAATCTAAACTAAATAAAAACTAAAACTAATGAAAAATACAAAACTATTATAACCTATACATGTAGAGTTGAAGTCAAAATGATTAGCCCTCCTGTGACTTTTTTTTCTTTTTCACATATTTCCCAAATGATTTTTAACAGAGCAAGGAATTTTTCACAGTATTTCCTATATTTTTTCTTCTGGAGAAAGACTCATTTGATTTTTTTTTCGGCTAGATTAAACCCGTTTAAAATTTAAGCAATTTTCTTTTTTTCAATTGTCTACAAAACAAACCATTGCTTTACAGTGACTTTCCTAATTACCCTAACTTGCCTAGTTAACCTAATTAAATTGCACTTTAAACTGAAAATTAATATCTTGAAAAATAGCTAGTAAAATATCATGTGCTGTCATCATGGCAAATATAAAGGAAATTTTAGATATTATTAGAAATTAGTTATTGAAACGATTATGTTTTGAAATGTGTTGAAAAAAATATTCTTTCCGTTAAACAGAAATTGGGGGAAAATAATTATATAATAATCCAGGAGGGCTAATAATTGCGACTTTAGCTGTATATATACATTGGTGTGTTTGCCCTTACTGATTTCTTTTTGCATGTTATCGAAAACACTTGATTGCAGTTGTTGCTGCTAAAGGTAGCCCATCCACTTATTACGTTTAAGGGGCAAACACTTTTTCAAACAGGGCTATTTACTTGTGTATTTTTTTCCCTTAATAAACTGCATGAAGTGTTTATGTGTGTTATCTTTGACAAATATTTAAATTAGTTAGCTGATCTAAAACAATAAAGTGTGACAAACATGCCAACAAATAAGAAATCAATAAGGGGGACAAACACTTTTTCACACCACTGTATTTAAACATTCATATATGCATAGGTTTTCCCTGACTTCTGCCCGAGATATGAGGAAAGGCTCCAGAAGAAGTTGGGAACAACAGATGAAAGGATGGATTAACTGTATTATCCTATCATTTGTGATAAATGCCTATTGTGATTGTGATGATTTATGATATTTAGAGATATTACATTTACTGTACACTATATACAACCAATGCTGGCAAACACATTAATGCACAAATCCATTTTTTCCCACAGAGAATAAATATTCCTTAACCAATCCTTTTGAAGTGATATTCTGATGTACACTCGTTCCCTATTCTGTTTGCAGTGCCCTTCAGACTGATCATATATGCTTCATGTGATTTAAAATCTCATGAGAGCTGAACAGCTTCACAGCCCACTTCGCAAGGCACTATCGGACAGTTGGCGCATACACACATAGAATGTGTTATAAAAGTACAGGTGTGCAGTCACACTCCAGGAAATCTACTTTCCTGCAGATTTCAGTTCCAGCCCTGCTCTGCACACCTGCCTGTAATTTCCAAGTCCGCTCAACAGGCTTTGATTAGCTGCTTCAGGTATATTTGATTAGAGATGGAATTAAACTCTGCAGGATGGTCGATCTCAAGCCGCAGGATTTGGCTCATCTAATACACATGGACACTCATTAAAGACTACCTTTAGCACAATGCTCTTCAAAGAACATGCAAACAGAGTCTTTATTAATTAACATAAAGATGATTGTAATGCAGATCAGATGCTACAGTATAGTCTCAAAGTCTCTCAATTAATTTGCAGTATGATAGGATTGGGGAGAGCAAGGCATAAAGTAAAGCTTTTTGGTTTGGGTCAAATAATGAACAAAGTGATGGAGTTAGACAAACCATATTTTCTTTACCAACACACAAGCCTCTCCTACAAATGAGCACTGAAAGTATGATCGCCGGACTTATGGTTTCTTTCAGTATTGCCAAAAGTGCCAGGAGTAAAAATGTTACTATTTACCCCACCGGCGGGGCAAGTTGTAACAGACAGAGGGTTAGTTGTAACCAAGCGGCAACCTCCCACTCTCCCTCGTGAAGCCAATACGGAAGTAACTGAAATTGCAATTCATTGACTCGCCTTTGGGGGTTGGCTCCAGGAAATCCAGATGTTCCCTGACTGCAATAGTAAATTGGCCAATTTTACAGCTGATAAAACATGTTTACAGCCTGGTACAAAAGATGGGTTTGGTGCATATAGCTAATATTACCCTTCATGACAAATGTGAGGGGGTAAATTTTGAGTTTTGTTTTTATTAAATTATATTAAGTCTGCATAATTAAGGGTGTGGCCACTTGAGTGACAGCTAGGTCTCGCTGCTGTCTGTCTCATCACCTCAGCTGATTCTGGCTGAACTCGGCATATACATCGTATTTTCGTTTTGTTTTATGTGGCTTTACACAGTCAATTGCTTTTTGGAATTATTTCCTACAATTATCAGATAATGTGGCATGCTGTGTGCACTTAATTGTGCTCACAAACCATTCAAGTTGCCTCCATTTCCCAGGTGAGTGAAATTCTATACTTGCATACCATCTCTAAAAAAGGTATTTGCTTTCATTCATTCATTCATTTCTTTTCGGCTTAGTCCCTTTATTAATCCGGGGTCACCACAGCGGAATGAACCACTAACTTATCCAGCACATGTTTTACACAGCGGATGCCCTTCCAGCTGCAACCCATCTCTGGCATAATGTATTTGTTTTATTTAAGATAATTTATAATTTACTTTAGAACTGTAATGCACTCCAGAATCTGACAGATTGATCAGCTGTAGGCTCTTAGAACAGTCATCTGAAACGTTGTCATACAGTGTTATGCATGGACTTCATAAATAGCCTTGCATTTACTAACACAGACTATAACTGTTTGGAAGTAATTCACGTTTTCCTCCTGTAGAAAAACGTCATAAGAACAATGCTTTGTGGCTCAATGTACTACAACAGTGTTTTTAAAGTCTAAACACTTTATTGATATGGTGTACAACCAAGTACATGTGGTCAGAACACAAACAAATCACAGGTAATGAAGTATTAAGCGTTCCTCCCAAAGAATAGCCTGTCTAAGCAAAATGCTTGCAGGTGTTTGTATCTCCGATAATGCTCCGCCTCTTTGCCCTTATTTGGTCACCCCCGGTGGGTGCGATGACATGCGAATAAAATGGCGACGGTTGGTTACGCCTACTTGTAGCTTCATTTACGCTCTTCAGAAACCTATGGGTGACGTCACAGAAACTACAGTACGTCCATATCTTTTACAGTATGGTTATAACACATGCTTATAAAGTCAGATTTCATACAATTAATTTAAATTCAGTTTACTATAAATTGTATATTTCATCAGTACTTAACTCTTAAAAGTACTTAAAAATCTTTTTTTATTTAAAAACATTACACTCAAAATTCTAAATTTATTTTGTTCATTTTATCAATGTCCAACAGTGTGTAGCTTATTTTTAACAACCTGTTACAACTAACCCCGCTGTGTTGTGTTTTCCTCAAAACTTGCTAGCAGACACTGTGCTTTTTACATCTTTTAAAATGGTTACATCTTTTAGCCTAGAAGAGGGTTATCACAACAATATAAGATTTTACATACATACTTTCACTGATTTTCTTTTTATTCAAAAAAATAGACTGTAATAAAAAAATACTTTTATGCTGCAAAAATGGTTTCTCCTGTTTTTCTCACCCAAATTTCGCCAAACTTTTTCTATAACCAGCAGGAAGAATAGTGTTATATTTTACCCTGCGTTACTTTGTCCCCTGCGCTCCCCTACATTGACTACTTTCTTTTGATAGAGGACCCACAGCTAGATGCTTAGGGACTACCAATTTTCTCTCATCCAAACCTTTGACATCTTCTTCTGGCTTAAATGTCACTGGTATATACAGTATACACTATACAGTATGTCATCTAGCACAATAATGAATCTCTAGCACAGGTTGTTACATGTCTTTTACGTGCATCTGCAAGCAAACACATCATTTTTACAAGGCAAACTGATTGGCTTCTCTACTGATTGTGAAGCCAGTGAGATTGCTTGCTCAGCATTTAAATAATCTGGTCCAGTTTTCACTTTACCTAAGAATATATGAATTTGTACTTTGCTTTCAGTCCTGGGGTCTGTTCTTTGTAAGTGGATTACTCATTTAGATGGATTTGATTATTGATGATTTGACACAATACAGGATAGTTTCGTTCTGCAAAACTTAAAAAAAAAAAAAAAACAACGACAAAAAAAACTGTAATGCAAGCTACTCTAAATCTACACTAAATCTAAATTAATTGATTAATAGTTCATTTTAACTCTTGTACGATTAATGAAAAATTATTTTATTTATTTATTTGCCCTCACAGTTCACTGACAGGTTTTGCACAGTAAATATGCTCACATGTTACAAGTGAGAGATTTCTGAATGAAGGTGCATTACTTGATTTTAAAATAATTAAAGGAAACTATCTACTACCGATGATTAGTTATTGAACATCAACGTTTGAACAGCTGAAATTAAAACACACACTGCCTAAAAATGAACAGTTATAAAATAAATAACTTGCACTTTTGGAAAGAAAGTAAATTATTTTCAATCTTTTTCATAATAAAAGTAGAAAATAAGCAGTATCTCTTCTAAATAAAATAACTCCTGTATATCCTGTAAATAATATTTTAAACAGTGCATTTCTTGCATGTTATGTAAACAAGTATTTTAATGTAAATAATAATGTAATGGAAAATATGCTGTCTCAAGGCATCTCTGGTGCAGCTTCCAATCATCGTCACTGTAGTGCAAAGTAAGGCTCAAGAATGGGTCCAACGTCCTTCTTGACCAAAGATCAGATGTGGCTGCATAGTGTGGCTAACAGAGCGGACTTGCGTGAGGGAAGCAGACTTTTTGGTAGGGAAAGTAATTGAAAAAAAATTGACCTGGAAAATTTGATCGATTATAGGTTCTGAATGATATTTTTCGATAAATTGCCCAGCCCTAACTCCAAAATAAAGGTACAAAAAAAACTGTCATGGGGTGGTCTTCACCAAAGGGTTTAAAATGGACATTTATTAGTAGCATAGGCAAATTTTAAGATAAGATGATACGAACTTTTTAGATACAAATGCATACTTTTAAAAGTGTGTATGATATAAACAGGACTAATATTCTTTTTTTTTTTTTTAAGGAATAATAATTTATGGGAGTCATGCACACGTTTTGACAGTTAATGTGCCAGTAACACATTTCCAATATGAAAATGCTGTTTTGAAGCAAAATTAATTTAAACAGCCAGTTATACCTTAAGCCACAGGTTTAAGAAACTTGAGTACTGCCCTAAAGAAAATCTGCTCTTAAAGTTTAACTAAATAAATACTCTTGACACATAAAAGCCTGCATCCCACAACAAATGTGGAAAGTTATTGCATCAGCCAATCATTGAATTGCTGATCATGATTTCGAGGATCGATAGATCTGTCCTTCACAATACACGCAGCAATCTCAGATCAGATCATGCAGACACTTTAATCTGATTCGCAAGCTTGTTTGAAGAACCAAATTAGTCAGAAATCAGTTATCAAGATTAAAAGATTCAGGATCTGCCAAATCTTCTTGGATCATTTAAGTGAGGTATGAAGAATGGACCCCAGATGATGTTGCCATCTTTTAAACTGCAAAAAAAGGAGACAAAAAAACCCAAAGAATCATGACAGAAGGCCACGCTAGACAATTAAATGCAGCACCAGTGAGAATAAAGCCTTATGTGTGGAAGTATTCATATTAAAAGCAATAACGATAATTCTGCCTTGTAAATACATTAAATCGATTACTTAGCCACCAAATAGCGTAACTTCCTATGCCCATCTTTTCCTTATAAGCTAACATTCCAGCAGCAGTACTGTATGCCTACAAATTGATGCTACTGCTTGATTATGAGTAAAACTTTCCGATAAAATCAGCGAGCATAACAGAACTCCTGCTGACAGACAGAAAGGCAGGAAACAGGACCGCTACTGTGCACATTCTGAATGAAAGTGGAGAATGTAAACACCACATTGCAATAGATAATGTCTCACTTAAACACACCAACAAATGTTAATGACTCTACACTAGATGTTGTGCAAGGCGAATCCATGACAGTAAAACTACACCCTGTTCTGTCTCCAAGCATTAATGATATGGAAGACAAATGGATTTGCAAAGGTCAAAGGTTTTGAAATTTGAAAACAACTTTATTATTTAAAAAGTTATTGGTGAATTTCACTACACAGTATTAAATATTGAAAAGAATCAAAACAAATTCTTATCAATACCATATAAATCAAATCATGGAATCATTGACAACTGGCAATTCCCGGCCCTAGAAACAACATAGATATCATACATGCTCACACAGCATAGTGTCTATTAGGGTTGCACAATATATTGTTTCAGCATCAGTATCACTATGTGATCATAAGCAATAGTCACGTCGCGTGGATACGCAATGTTGAGTCTGGATTATAATTGATCATTTCACAAGTTTTTTGAGGCCTGTAACTGTATGAGGGTTTTAAAAGCATTCATGCCTAACAAATTATCCCTTTTTTTTTTACTTTTACAAATTAATAACGATTGATTTTATTGAATTGTTTTTAAAGTGAAGACTATGCAGTATTATTTTACATTTGGTTATTCAATTACTGTATACCTGAATAAAGTTTGAAAACAATAAAACAATGTTTATTTGTATATTTTTCTTTATTAAATTTATCTATGCTTGTAGATGGTTTATTACAGTGGTTCTTAAACTGTGTAAAGTTTTTTTTTTGTTTTGTTTTTGTCTGCAAGCACAATTAATGTTCAAACTATTTATAATGTTTAAAGTGGCTGACAATAATACATATTCTTAATAATATGAATTAATCTGCCTCGTTTTTGAACTGTGCAGTGCTGCAGCTGCTTACAGTTTTTCTCAGTCGCTTTGGTGCATTTTTTACAACACTATTTACATTTGCACAACAGTTAATGTATTTCTCAAAACAATTAGTCATTTGTGCACATCATAGTAGCAGTTTCTCATTCCTTCCAACAAATTGCAAATGCATTTTGCATCAATTGCTTTCACACAACTCTCTGCTGTTTGCAACATTATCATTTGCTTATGTCATGTCAGTCAAAATTAACTAAACTTGTGAATGCTGAATAGTCATTCCATATAAAACTGATAGTCCTCATTTCATTACTTGAGTCATTACATACAAAAATGCAGAACTAGTTGTCAAAATCTGTCAAGCAAATTTGATAAAAACTTTTAAATCTTTTTTTTCCCTGAAAATGTCTTAGAAATTGAACAATTTCATGAATGATTTACACACCGATGTGTGTTGTAGGTTCAGTTCCAATATGTACTGCAATATTGTGTCCAAAAGAAGTTTGTTTGTTGTAAACAAGGCTGTATTTATTGTTTTGCACAATGCTGTGAATAAATTAGAATTGTAAAAAGCAAGTGCAGTAAAAATGTGAAACATACATATTCAGTGTCTTGTACTCAGATACCTCACTAAATGCAGTGATGTCTAACTTTACTGTAGTTTTCAAATGGCTGTGCAAATAGGATATAGTGCTGCCTTGAGCATTTTTTTGCATTGGAAAAAAATGTACAGAGTAAAGTGTCATAATGAAAACATGACAAAGGCATTTGACTATCTTGTTCATAAACAATGGTGTCAGGACTTTTCATCTTAATGACAGTGACACTTTCATTGACATGAACACTTGCTTTTGAGGAATGAGCTATCCATTTTGAGCAAGTGACACGCTTTTGCAGGTTATCCACTATAGTTTTGCAGTTTGTACTAATTGTTTTGAGAAATGCATTAACTCTTGTGCAAATGTAAATAGTGTGAGAAAAGCACCAAAGCGACTGAGAAAAACTGTAATTAGACCTACTACGCTACTGTATTTCAATACTGGTCATTATGGTGGTACTTGGAAAGACAATTTTTGTCTGAGGTAGTACTTCGTGAAAAAAGTTTGAGAACCACTGGTTTATTATATTTTATGCACTCCTATACAGAATCATTCCAATCAATCTAAAATGAGAGTTATTGAACTTATCTAGTAAAATTGTATTCATATGGCAATATATAAATCGCAGAATAATAAAAGTATAGCAATGTTAGATTTTTCCAATACCATGCAGCACTAGGGCCCTATCATATACCCGGCGCAATAAGGTGAAAGATGTGTTTGCGCCGATTTGCCCCGACGTGTTGCTATTTTCAGACCAACGCACCCTTAATTTTCCCATCTTCCACCACATTGTTTAAATAGCAAATCCATTTGTGCCACTTTGTGGACTCATGGGTGTTCCAGTCTAGAAAAGAGGTGTGCTAAGACGCATTGCTGGTGCATTGCTATTTTGAGGAACTAAATAGACTGTTCAAATGACCAGCTGAAAGCAGGTCTAAAGTCCAGTGCAGAGCACGTTAGTTATGTGCCTCGCTTACACATTGCTTAATACACACAGGATGTACAGCAATACGCAAATATCTTTACAAATGAAAAAGAATTAAAGGAATAAAATATTACAAAAATTACTACTTTCTACTTAAATATGAAAACCACTGCCTCCCTGCCTTCTTCAAGTCAGGGGGGCTTTTTTCAGTTTATTCATGACAACTTGCTTTTGTATAATGGTATTATAATTAGCAGTATTATTTATTCTTTCCATATTTATATTGGTTTTATAAAAAAAAAACAAGCTTAGATTTGTCCACATGTCAGGTTTTGGACCATATGGGGCAATAGGACGTGTGTTTGGATATAACTCAGATTTTGACCACATTTCGTTATTATTGCTCATTTATTCGTTTGCTGGAAATTAGAACTGAATTTAGAAATAGTTTAGAAATAAACCTTTGCGCTTAACAAACAAAATTAATTATGTAGGCTAACGAATGTCTGTGCGTACAACACCGTTTCCTTATTCAAGAAAGAAAGACAAAATGAAAGTAAAAGCAGATTGGAGGTCTGTCGTTACAGATACAGATTCGTTTCAAAATATATAAAAATTAATTACTGGAATATTAATTCACAATTTTACTGCTTTTGTATACAATTTATCATACCACATTGTGAACACATTGT